>VWZD01003522.1:362939-419237 GCA_013396695.1 Sakesphorus luctuosus | reverse complement strand
GGGGTGGAGAACCGGGGCCGGGGAGTGCCGGGGTGTGCTCGGAGCTGTCCCGGGCCGGGTAGCGACACGGACACTCCGCTCTGACACCCACGGGCGGCTCCTCGTCTCACGCCTTCAGAAAACAGATCCGTGAAGGGACTGGCCTCGACCCGGGGCTCCCCGCACTCCTTCAGACCCAGACCCGTGACTGGACAGGCCCAGGCCGGGACTACCCACAGCCCTTCGGACTCTGATCCGTGAAGGACACCGGCCCCGCTCCCTGTCCCCGAACCCCTTCACACACACACTCCCTGTCCCCTTCACCCCTTCACCTGAGAGCCCGGCCCCTCTCCCTGTCCGGCACACAGACCCTGAGGGTCCGGCCCCTCTCCCTGTCCCGCACACAGACCCTGAGGGTCCGGTCCCGCTCCCCGTCCCGGACACAGACCCCTGAGGGCCCGGCCCCGCTCCCTGTCCCGCACCAGGGGCGCCCCTTGGGCCGCTCCGCACCTTACCGGCCCTCACCTGTGCTGGGGCTTCTTGTACACGAAACCATTACAGTCATCCAAGCCAAGGGCTGCATCATACAAGCACAGCCTTTCGCAGGGGTTGCTCACTTACCGCTGACCTGCCCTAAAGAAACAGTGGCTTGGAAATCCATTTAACGCGTAGTTCTGCTGCGAGCCCTGGAAGAGACGTTTTCCACCTGCATTTTAAGGTGTTTCCCCGCAGCCTTCGGGCACGGGGTGCTGGAGCCACCACCAGCCCTTGGGCTCGCCCCACTCTGCTGTTTCACTCCTGTTCACACAGATGTCTTCAGAACTCGAAATGACTTGTTCTTCCCTCAAAATTGTAAGATTTACTGAAGAAACCATCATGGGCCAGGGGTCACCTGTCCAGTAACTCAGACAGCCGCAAAAGCAAATGGCCAGGACTGTGAAATACCAGACGAGGAGTGAGAGGCTGGAGCCCTGCTCTGTGCCCTGAGCGCAGTGCCCGCTGCTCTGTGCCCATCAAACAGCAGTAAGTGCAGCTCAGAGATGGCAGGCACACCTCCCTCTGTAGGAGCAGCTGTTCAGCAAGAAGCCACAGAGATAGAATCATAGAGTCATAGAATCGATTGAGTTGGAAAAGACCTCCAAGATCATCAAGTCCAACCCTTGGGCCAACTCCACTCCCTTTACCAGATCATGGCACTCAGTGCCACGGCCAAGCTCACCTGAAAAACCTCCAGGGATGGGGAATCCACCCCCTCTCTGGGCAGCCCATTCCAATGCCTGAGCACTCTCTCTGGAGAGAAGTTTTTTCTGCTCTCNACTGAACACAACACTCAAGATGACCAGATGACCAGAGAACTCAGCAAGAAACCCTGGAATCTGAGCAAGAATGAGGAAGAACTGTTGACTCTGCCAGTCAGAGGCAGTGACACATCTTCCTGGGACCGGAAGCAATCCTGAAGCAAAAGAACTGTTTGTCTTAGTTCCTGCATGGACTATTTTAGTCAGTCAACTCATGGTCACAAGAATGTCAAAAAATAGTTTGTGAAATGTTTGAATAGTTTGAAAAGCATTTAGTTGTATGATAGAAGGTTCTATTTGTTCTCCCCACCCTCTAGTTGGTATATCCCTCTGCCAAGTACTATAAATTGTTGCACTTGCATTTAATAAATGATACAGCTTTGCCCCAACGAGAACAACATCAAGCTGTGTCCTGTAGTACCTTGAGTTGCCACATCCCTCCCTGGAAAGAAACAAGTCCTTGCTCTGCTGCTCAGCAATGCCACTGCTCTGTTGGGCTGGCACTGATCTCCAGAGAAAGTGCTGTGAAACCTGAAATGTTTGGCCGCTGCACATGGAGGGTTTGCTTCCCCCACAGAGCTCGGGGGAGACAGGAATGCAGGGCAGTGACAACAGGGCAAAGGACAGCCATAAAATACATGCAGCTTCAAGTTCATGTTCATTATGACAAATCAGTGCACTGTTACTAAGAAACATGCATGATTAAAATCCTTTTCTTGGTTGGCCAAATTGTCCTGTGGAGGTTGGGGGAAAACTGGAGCTGTTCCTGCACAGCTGGCTCTGAAGTGGTGTGTGAAAGCTGCAGGGCAGGCACAAGCCAAGATTGACTTCAGGAAGTCTTGACAGGAGTGTGTAAATTAATAAAACTAGGAAATTCAAGCAGTCACCCTCTATCTTTTTATGTTTTTATGCCCAAGGGTCAGAGACCTTTAGTAGAAAATATATAATGAAATAATCTAAAGCTTCTTTCATGAACTGCATATTTGACAAGCTGCAATACTTATTCTGGGCTCCAGATTCATGGATAAAGCCCCATTTTAGACACAATTGATAAGCTGTTGAATTTAAAGAAATTCCTTCAGTTTATGCAGACTGAAAAAAACAAACTGAGCTGTAACAAAATATTTTACCACTTTCAGTCCCCTAGTGGCACTCCCTTCTGCTTGGGTTCCAGCAGAAATACTGGGAGGAGGCAGGAAAGCTCACTTTGCTTTTCCTTCTTCTGTCAGGAACAGAGAGAAAAGACTGAAACCTTCAAGATGCTCTTCCAAGTACTGTCATTAGTGGCTCTAGGTATCCATCCTTCTCTCCTTTGCCCTCTGTAGAGCACAGGTCTCCTGCACTGTAGTATCTGCTCTCTTAAATGGGTTTTCTGGGTCTCTGTCCTACTTCAATTTCCTCATTTTTTTCCCATGGTCATTTTACCTGCCTTCCCAAAACAATCACCAGATTTAGAAGTTACCTGCAGAGTATTAAATCTCAGCAGAATATAAGACTACATTCATCAGGGGCGTGGAAATTATGTTATTTATTACCTAAAATATCCTGTTCTTCTGTCTCAGGATTTGAAAGAATGAGGTTTCTGCACTGGGCACATATTAAACTCATTTGCAAAAAGGCTGTCCTGGCAGCCAGTTGAAATGCCAGCCACAGGAATGATCCTGGCTGCCAGACTGGGAGCAAGAGCAGCCTTATTGCACACATAGATAATCCTGATTCTCTCTGCACTGCCTTTGACTCTGCAACTGCAACAGTGCAGGGGTAGGCCTTAATGTCTGAGGGGCTACTTTGGAGCATTTCCCTCTACATAATGCTTGACTGGCCATTACTGTCACTTCACTCCCAGCAGGACCTCACTCTGTGATCAAGAATATCCTCTCTCATGCTGAAGGCCTGATCTTGCACTTGTGGCAACGTCAAAATTCCCACTGTAGCAGTTTGGACGTACAAGAGATGCAGCACTGCAGGGTACAGGATAGGAGGTGATGGGATTCTGCACTGCCCCTCTGTATTTTAATGCTCATAGTGCTGTCCAGGCAGGATCTTGAGGGTTCAGAACCATCAGTGCTGAGTGCTTCTGTCACCTTAGCTGAAAACAAATAATGTTAGATTAATAAAACTGCCTTTTATTATATGAAAATTGCACAACTATTGTGAATACAGGTCAAGGCATGTTCCCCTGGTTTGAGAGTACAATAGACAAAAATCCAAAGTTAGCAGGGGCAGATGCAGTCCAGGTACAAACTGGGGGGAAAGGAAGGATGTGCAGCTGTGGCCACAGCATGTGCCAGGCCACAGTGTGTGCCAGGGGAGCATCACCTCTCCCTTCTGCCCTCCAGCACAGGCTGGGTGTCAAAAGAAGGGCTAAATATTCTCTGACTGCTGCAGTGTCTGAACTTCTCTACTGCTTTGGGAAAATGCAGTTGTTGAGAGACCAAATCCTCGAGCTCACAGAGCCACACTGAGAACGTGGCACCACGGCAAGACATCCCGAGCTGCCAATATCATGCCATGAAGTGGGGAATGGTGTCTCATGCTGAGTGACTGAGGTCACCTTCCTTACCTGGATATATCATTTCACTACGAGTTTCCACTGATTTCCTAAATATCTAGAAAGCTTCCTTATTATTTGTACCACCCCAAAAATGGAAATAATGGGAAATGCATAGAAATTTTTCAAAGTTCAACTTGATCTGTGTTTGTGCTGAATGTTCCTCCAAATTTGGGAAGGTAGAACATTGCTGGCTGAAGTGCTCTGTGACCTTTTTCACTTGCATGGGGGAGCACTGGCTGGGCAAAGAACAACAGACAGAGTTTGTATGTATTTGAGTAAAAGTATTTTATACATTTAATCCAAAGTAATTATATAGTTTGCTATGTTATGATATGTTAATACTTTGGATTTTTTTAAATAGAGTCACTATACAGGAACCCCTAGATGCTTTTATTTCACACAATGGCCACAAGTCTTTAATGTGGAATTGAGATTACAAAGTCCCTTCAAAGTAACAGACTGAACAAAAGCATCTGCCTTTGGCATTTTCATCATGAAACAATTTTGAGTAAATTTTCCCTCGAGCCCAAAATGTATACTGCTGTATTGATCTTTTGGATCTTGAAATAAAAGTGTGATTTTCCCAAAGCCTGCTTGAACTAAATTATTATAAAAGACAAGAAAGGTAAAGCAACACATTGCCTCATTATTTTCACCATTGACTTTCACTTCACAGTAAGAAAATCAAGTATATTCAAAATGTGCCTATCAAGGATCAGACAGTCTAAAGTAGCTGCTCCAACTATTGCTTGATCTTCATAAGATTTTATAATTTTTTGCTTGTTTTTTTTTAAATTTAGGTTCCTTAGTATAGACTGTAATTGTTTCATTCAAATCAATCTGCCCACCAGTATTTATGAGAATACAGAAACTACTATCATCAAAATGTATTAAAACAGCACTATCAAAACTGCTTGGAAGACTTTTTTTTGTAGGGGTTTTGGTTTGTCAGGTTTTTTTAAGAATTAGTAACCAACGTGATGTTCTCTGTCATGTTTCTCTAATATCTCTGGCAGCTGGAAAGAATCAATTTCTGTATATTGCAACATATTGGTTTGCTTCAATAAAAGGAGACTTCTCAATGATTTTCAGTTTGTTTGCTCATATATTGTGTTTTTTTGCTACCCCCTGGGCCAGGAGGGCACAGTTTATGTCTGGTTGTGCCCAGCACCATGGCTCCTTTTTGTTTTTCTGAGAGTTGGGGGCCCTTGTACTGCATAAAAATGTGCTGTGTGATGTGAGTGCAGTTCAATCATGGCTAATTGCCAGGTATAAGGGCTAAGCCACTATCCTGTATTTCCTTTTTTTATAACTGTTACTAGTTGGTATGAAAGATGGACATTTTTGTTCACTCTAAGTAAGCTTTAACAAATGCACTGCAGTGAAATTTTGCAAGAGCAGGTTTAGGATGTGAATGTAGCAAGAATCACTGCAGCCATCACCCCAAGAGCATCACTGAAGTTACAGGAGCCACCACACCTGAGACCAAAATTCCTTTCCATTGCTCATGATTTATTTCCTCAGCATTTCTCATTTTCTCTCTGCAGCTCACTGGCTGTATTTTGAAAGGCACAACCAAAGGTGCTTTGCACCATCTTGTAGAGTAGAAGTGTGAGAAAAAGGTAATGAAGCTTCTGTACTGCTACAGAAAACTTCTCTAGCCTGCTAGTGGGAACATATGACCATTCATATCCTGGGAAAGCAGCACTTCTCATGGAAGTTCCCCGTGGTACCACAAATATACCTGAACCCTTGCAATATATTGTACAGTTATAATACAGAACATGTTTACAAATATTATTTTTTCTTTCATTACTGTCTGCATAATATACTCTCCACCCAGTGCACAACAAATCCCTAAACAAGCTTATAGTATGCTTATGTAAATAATTTCTCAAAAGATTAATGCCTTCAGGTTTTTGCAGATTATGATCCATATCTTCATGCAGATTTAAAGTCAGATTTCCCACTTTTTGGTAAGAAAATCCTCTTTAATTATTGTTTATATAGAATGTATTTTCCACTCTGAGATCATGCATTAAAATTGTAAGCCACTGGTTTATCAGGATCTGTGCTTTGTTGATGAAGAAACTGCTTTCTGTTACACAGACATATTATAATTGTCTGAAATGAGTTTTTTCAGGCTTTGCATAGACAACATTTCTTTTTTCTGTTTGAAAGAGCCCTGTCCTCATTGCTAGGAAAGAAGGACATGGTTCTTCTGCTGCTCTCTCTGCTCCTGGGAACCACTCCCTGCTCCTGCAGCTCTGCCCTCCTCGCTGCTCTGCAGTGTGGAACAGCCAGCCTGGGAATGCCAGCAGGGTTGCCATGTCTGCCAACACCTGCACTCAGTGGGGCAGCCCTTCCTGGCCAAAAGTCAGCAGTGCTCCTGCCCCAAAGTGTCTCCCAGGGTTGGCCCTCAGTGCCAACTGCAGATGATGAGATAAATTACTTCCTTTTCCTACAAGCCACTCATCTAATCTCCTCTGCATCAGAGTGGAAATTTAACCCAGCTGGCTCCTGCCTTCAATTTAAACCCCAAAAAACCCCAAGTGATAAGCAACTGGCCATCAGATTATCTAATCACAGATTATCTAATCACAGTTTATGCCCTGGGACTGCAGCTCTGCTTCAGTTTGGTCAGACCACTTGCACTACCCGGTGTCCACAGCCCACTTCCCAAGCTTTAACATGAGAATTTAGGAAGGAACAGGGGGCTTGTGCAGCTACATACTAGAGGAGAGAGAAGATAAAAAAAACAAGAGCTTTTGAATCAGGCAATTCAATTATCTTTTGAACTGTAAAAAATGGCTATTTCACACAAGTGCTCTCTCCCCAAAAGACAATACACAGCCTCTCTCCAGGCAGTGGAAACTGTGCCAAAAGCACAAAGTTCAAAAAGGATTTTATCCATCTCTTTGCCTTTTAATGAATCAACTCACTAACATTTATTTTAAAAATGGGTCATACTTACAGGCGTTTTTCAAAACCTACCAATTTGATGAGATTGTGACTGAGTTCACTGCAGAGACACTCAGCCCTCGTTTCCAGCCTGTCCCTGTCCTCCAGGTGCACAGCTGCCTCCCTGCACCAGTCATGCTGGGCACAGGTAGCTACAAAGTGACTTGCAGGCATGCGTGGAAATTAGCTCAAGGAGAGTCAAGGTGGGCAACAAAAATAATATTTACAGTCACCCTCTTCTGCTGCCCAGCCCATCAATTCAATCTCATTGTCTGTTTTTAACCTCGCAGTTATGAACGTAGAGGTGATTTCTAAGAAATGGTTATTTGCCACCTCAAAGAAAGGGGTTTGCTAAACTACCCTTTGGTTCTGTACAAGTTTAAAATACTGTGAGGACAGCTTCACTTGGTTCCTTATCAGCACCAGCAGCGTTAATGTCATTTGTGCTAAGGAGATTCGGAAAGGAAGCTCAAAGAATGTGTGTGGCTTAACAGTGTGTGTGGTGTTTCCAAGCATCCTGTGTTTCAGGTGGCATCTGTCTGCACCCTTCAAAAGAAAAAAGCTCATACAATTCCACTAATGTGGTGCTACAGCTGTGCCATTTTTTCTGCCTTAAGCCCTGACAGGCATCTTTGTTTGTTTGTATGCAGGCGCCCTGTTTGAACTGTTGCCTGGTGTCCTTGCTTTGTATGCTGGCAGGAGAGGTGATTTGTTTTGTTTTGTTTTGTTTTCATTTTCAGAAAAAGTGGTAACTTTTCGCCTCTATTACTGTTGACAGCAATAACTCTTCCAGTCCAGGCTCACATCATATAATGGCCAGAGATAAAGGATTCAGCTTCAGAAAATAACGTGGGTTCTCACCAAGTCCCAGCACTGGGGAGATGCCAAAGAGCAGGTTCCCCCTGGGATGCTGTTGTTGGCAGGCAGCCTGCTCTCCTCCATAGAATCATAGAATCAGCTGGGTTGGAAGAGACCTCCAAGATCATCAAGTCCAACCCTTAATCCAACCCCCCTTTGATTACCAGATCATGGCACTCTGTGCCACGGCCAATCTCACCTTATAAACCTCTAGGGATGGAGAATCCACCCCCTCTCTGGCCAGCCCATTCCAATGCCTGAGCACTCTTTCTATAAAGAACCTCTTCCTGATATCCAACCTAAACCTCCACTGGCAGAGCTTGAGCCCCCCGTGCCCCCTTGTCCTATTGCTGAGTGCCTGGGAGAAGAGACCAACCCCCACCTGGCCACAACTTCCCTTCAGGCAGTTCCAGACAGTGCTGAGGTCACCTCTCAGCCTCCTCTTCTCCAGCACAAACACCCCCAGCTCCCTCAGCCTCTCCCCACAGCACTTGTGCTCCACTCCCTTCTCCAGCCTCGTTGCTCCTCTCCGGCCCTGCTCCAGCCCCTCAATCTCTTTCCTGACCTGAGGGCCCAGCTTCCAGCCCCAGCTTCCTTCTTAGCGGTAACATTTAAGGTTTATCCTGAATATCAGGAGGGATGAAGCAGGTGCAATCCAGAACAGTTCCAATACTTAACATCACACGACAGTGCCAATTTAGGACCTGGCCTTGTGTGTTTACTTTCAGCTGGTTGCATGTTTTAACTGTGCAGCATCCCTTTTGTGATACCACCCTTCCGTTGGTATGGAGTAGGGGCAGAAAGGAACAACACTGATGCTTTCCCAAGGGATAATTTTCACTTGTTTCCAAAGATATAGGCAACAGAGAAGGCAAAACCTCTTCAGGCTCAGGCTTCTCTCTGCAATCACACCCTGGGGCATTTTGGTACCCTCCACAGCTCCTCAGAGGCTCTGGGCTGCACTCAGCTCTCCTCACTGTGTGAGGTTTTCCCAGTTTCACTCTCCTGCAGTAAGAATGGGAAAACAAATCTCTGAGCCACACTGCAAAGCGGGCCCAGTGACAGGCTGACTAATGGTGCTTTGACAGCATCCAATAGATTTTATAGAGATTAAGGTCTCGTCAGAAATTTGTCAGCAGTAGTTTAGGAAATACTTACTGAAGATTTGCAGAGTTAACAGCTCTGTGGGTGTTTGCTGTTTGGCTATCTACATAAACAAACAGCTGGTGCAGCTGGAGTAAAATCAGCAAAGTTGTTACTAATTTGGGTTCTTTGGGCTGTCTCTGCTCCAGGCACAGAAATGACTGTGCTGGAACATACTGGTACCCCAGCTATTTTTAAACCACCTAGTTTGATACTGGAAGAAGTCAGCTACAGTAGCAGAGAGCTCATCATGGATTCATTTCCCCGGCTTTTTGGCTCAAATATTAGTGCCAACAGGATTAGCTAAACCCTTTTAAATGAGAAAAAGGAGATACAAAGGACTTGATTCAGCAACAGTCTGGTTGAAAGAGAAACCTCCCAGTTGCTCACAGTAGGAGCAGTCACAGGCTACAGAGATGAAGACAAGAAGCTTAAATTGGCTGTAGTGGACAACACAGGGGGCAGGGAGCCAGTAAACACCGTGGCTGCTGTGGAGAAGGGTCTGGCCTTCACTGTGAATCCTCTGTGTCACTGCAAATGGAAAATGTCACACGGAAAAGGAGACTCCTCTTAATAAAGAGTCACTGGGGTAATGTGCAGTAGAAGAGGAGGAGGGATTGTGTCTGGACTTGTTTATCTGCAAGGAGCTTTATGTGCTGCAAGAGCTCTGACTTACTGCTTCTGGAAGGCTTTTCTAACTCCAGTGTCAAAGTTCAGGGACCTTTCCCACATTCCCAGGGCTCGCTGGCAGAACTGCCCCTTTGTAATGATTTCTTGTAACAGTGACTTGTTTTATGCGTGTGACACTTGCTCCTTAGGAGCTGCTCAGGGAAGCAGGACAGGCAATAGCCCAAGGCAGTCAGATGCCCACTGTGTGATAGCTCCTGGCTAAGAGGAAGGACATAGCCCCACTCACCTAATAACCCTCTGACCTACCCCTAAGCTGAGATTTATGCTCCTTGCTAGCTCAAGAGGCAGTAAGAACAAAAAGTGAAATAAACAAAAATGTATAATATAAAATGGAAATACCCAGTAAGCTTTAGACCTCCAGCATGAGCTGCACTGCTTGCTGGGATGGCAATCTGTCAGAACAGGGCTTGATGTGAAAAGCAGTTTCTTGGGAAAAAAACTGCCTTCTTGTTCAGAATCTTTAGGGCCATGGCTAAGGCACAGACTGGGGCGAGGGCCTCACAAAGTGAAGACTAAGGAGATGTACATGAAGAAGCCTCCTGAAGCTGTGCCAGCTGGGTCCAAAGGGGCATGGTAGAAAATCTATCCCACTATTAAATGGAAAGAAGCACAGTCCCTACAGTGCACCCAAGAAAGAGTGAGGGATGTCATTGCTCCAGCACAGCCCAAGCCTTGCAGGCTGTAATGAGACAGGCTGCAATGAGACAGGCTGCAATGAGACAGGCTGCCTAACGGGGGAAGGATATGGGAGCCATTCAGCAGGAGCAGGCCTTGACCTTGGCACTGAGCCCAAATTCTGTAGCACAGAGCAATAATGAGAGAGGCAAGATCAGAGCAGACAGCTCTAACAGAGAGGCGGAGGAGACACCCAGCACTTCCCCTGTGCTTGGCTTCCCAGGGCTTTGCCTCGTGCCTGACCTCGTGTTCTCCCACTCTGTCCCATCATCTTTGCACACCTGAGCCTGCTGAGCTGGGATGTGCTGGAGCTGGGCCGTGTACAGCAGCCTGCTCCAGACACTCACAGCCACTATGCATGGGTAATTTTTATTACCCAGGGGCATTTCTCTTTTACATATCCCTAGCTTCAATTTTACTGAAATCACTTTCTTTTTTATTGGCCTCTTACATTGTTAGAGTGCCCATGATTTCCCCAAGGTGAGATGATGAATGACAACACATCATACAAAGACAAAAGACAGGCATTTGCCAACTATAAAACAGATTTTTTTCATTTGATATGTTCCCTTTTCTTGTGGAACAATGATAAGCAACCTTGATGGGATGAACTGTGCAAACAGAAGTTTAACAAGCTGCCTTCTGAATCCAGGATCACACAAAACACAGATTAAGTAAAGATACTAGACTTTTGCTAACATGGAGGACCTTCAGAAAATGGGGTAACCATTATAAAGATAATTTCAAATAAAATCCACTGGGTTCAATCCTGCAATTATGCAGGAATGGCCTGCCCAGAGAGGGGGTGGATTCCCCATCCCTGGAGGTTTTTAACCTGAGCTTGGCCGTGGCACCGAGTGCCATGATCTGGTAAATGGACTGGAGTTGGCCCAAGGGTTGGACTTGATGATCTCGGAGGTCTTTTCCAACCCAACCAATTCTATGATTCTATGATTAGTTGTGCCTGGGCAACCAGCTGAGTCCTTGGGAGGTTCCAGTGACCTCAGCAAAATCAGTGGGAATGTAAAGAGACAGAACCTTAAATCTCTACACTATCAAATGGAGGCTCAACTCCTCATGAGCTTGGAGTCCCCTTTTCCCCCTTCCTTTTGCCCAGACGTCTCCCTCAGACCAGGCAGCACAGACACCCACGAGCAGGGATGATGCCCTGTCCCTCCCACCCTCCCATCTCCTGTGAGCATTTGATAGCAAAGACAGCTCCCAGCCATCCCCATGCTGGAGGCAGCTTTTGTACAGACAGCCTTTTCTGTTCCAGCAGGCATTCCCAGCTGCTCCCAGGGAACAGAACATGAATATCATCATTTGCCTGGCTGAAGCTCTGTGATCTTAGCCAAGCTTCAATCTGACCAATAGCTCTTTCCTTAAAAAGCCAGAGAAAAGTAGCAAGCAACATGTGGGTGTCCACAGGCAGGTACCTGGTGTGACAGTACCTGTAATCAATACTACACAACTACCTCTCCGTACCTACCCATCTACCCATCCACACCACACTGTGGGGAGAGCAGGTGGCCAATTTTATCCTGCCTTCTTCAGTCCTGGCTGTCAAGGGGGATCAATTCTGTCCCCATTTTGAAGAACTGATCCCAAACTCAGTGAAGGTCACTGAAAGACTTAAACTGACCCAGGGCTGTGGTTGACCCTTCTACCCTAATTCCTTTTTTATCAGGATGGGAAAAAAGAGATTCTGTTGTTAAAAAAATACCAGAAGAGGAAAAAATCCAGCAGAATACAACTTCAGAGTATCAAACATAACTCACAGGGGTTTAAGGAGGACTAAGCAGAAAGCATAAATAACGTGTAACCCCAAAACAGATTAGAAACAAGTTACGTGCCTGAACTTTTGAACTCAATCTTCCCACTGTACTATCATATATAGAAGTGACATGATGATGGACTTGAAATTCACATTTCAAATTTTGTAGATGAGATTAAATTAGAGAAAACATCCAAACCATTTCTAATACCACGGAGGCGTTAGATTGACTATACTCTTGGATTAACAGATGGGAATTGTTGATACATGGAGACTTTGAAGTCTTCAAGCAAAGAACTTGTGGAAGAAATAACTATTATTTGGAAAGGCACTGGAGTAATCTACCTCATAAAAGAGATAAAACTTACAGTGTAATGTTGTTTAGGTTTTCAGCCAATGTACATATGAAATGAAAAACAGAATCAGATTGCTAAAGGAGTAATAGAGAGATAAAAGGAGCGACAGTTTTATTGTGTGAGGCATTGGTTGGATGTCACAGAGACTTCAATCACTGAAATGGAAAAATATTTTCACCTTACCAGCAGCAAGCAGAGAAAGAGTAATATAATTAAGGGTGTACTCAGACACAGAATGTCAAACCTCTGCTGTCACTTGGAAGAGTCAACACTCTATAAGGCCATTCCACTGGAAGAGTTGAGGCTGAGGTGATGATTCCCCAGGTCCAGCCAGCTCAGGGAGCACCTGCAACCACCACAACACACCAGCCCAGGTGTTTGCCCTGTCTTGGAGGTACCCATGGACTCATTCACTCAAGGATTCATGACTATGTGTCACAGTATTCAAGCTCTTTGTGATGACTTGGTGCACCAGGTTAGCACAAAGTGCACAGTAGTTGATACAAAGACTGTGGAACTCTTTTCCTACGTCTTTTTAGACAAGTTGGAAATGGGAATCCCCACTGTTTCAGCATTAGGTGGCAAGTGAAAAGGATCCAAATGGAGTAGCTATAAAATCTCATGATTGATCTAATGTTTCTCTGCTTGAAGTAGGCTTTTATATCCAAAGTTCTGCCAATCATATAGAAATTGCTGACAAAAGTATGAAAATCAAAACTAAGGGTTTAAAAATGCAGTTTTTCTTGAGTGATCATAATATTGATAAACAGACAGGCTGGGTGCTACAAATGCACAAGTCTCTCCTCACCAGGTGCAAGATTTCTGCTCTTGCCTACACATACATGACTATGGTTGACTCACCCATGCTCCTTTGATTAAAACTATTTATTTGAGATTTTCTATAAGTCTTCATAAAAGCAGTGTCTGTGCTGGGGAGAAGTGAAATGATCAAATATTTGCAGCAGCTTTTGTAGTCCTGGCACAATCAATATTGGTCACTGTATGATCTGGCATCACTGTGACAGGGCTGGGCTGGGAAAGCCTAAGGAAAATCAGTGTTGGATCAGGCTCTCAGGGCCAACAACAAACTGATGCCACTCACCTGAATTTTTTTAATACACAAAATAAAGTCCTTTTGTTCCCATGAAGCAACGAGTACGAAGTATCAAATCTTGAGCTATTTGTCACAAAAATTCTATCCAGCTTCCAAACCTTTCCCTACCCTTGGCATTTGCAAAACAGGAAAGTTTCCTGCTGGGCAACAGCTTCCACTTAAACTGGGAATCCTCCTGAAAAACTGGTGGTGCAGCAGTGCAGGGTTCAAGGGTCTGTGTAGCAGAAAGAGCAGCTTCTCCCACACATGCAAGTTTGGGAGTTTGAATTTAAGCACAGCATTTATTTGGTCATATGTGGGCAAACATGGAATCTGCTGAGAGAAAGCTGACTGGAGAATAGCAGCTTAAAATAGGGTTTTAACCTCACAGGCCTCAGATGAAGCTCTTGAATGTGGTAAATGTCAGTTCAAACCCTTTTTGGGGTGAAAAAGTCCCTTGCCCCCTGACCAACACCAGTTTGTAACAGCAGCCACCTGGGAGACTCCTGATCTGCCCAGTGCCAAGCACCCTTGTCGTGACATTCTCATGACATACCACTCAGAACTATGAAAAGAACAATCAAGAGACCTCCTCCTTCAAATCAACCATCTCATTTTGCTCCAGGACCTGAAAACACTTTTGACACAGAATTTCAAGAAATAGAGCTTGTTTTTACCAAAGCTTCAAATTTTTAGTCCTTAGCAGATTTGCTACCAAGTCTTATAGTGAAAACAAACCCAAAAAAGCCCAAACAAAATAAAATCTTAGATGATTGAAACTGGTATTTGTTTTCCTGCTGAGTTTCTGCTTAAATGCAGGCTTAATGCAATTTTCCCCTGTAAAACAAACTCAGTCTGGAACCCAGGGAACCTCCTCATTCTGTTTTATTGCTTAAACCAGACCTTCTGGAGACAGTTCTTCCTCTGCAAGAGAAACCCTGTTAGCAGTGACAAATAAGACTGAGATCAGTGTTTTATTAAGGACAGACTCCTGCTCTAACCTACACAGATTATTTTAAATCATGTCTTTGTGTCTAAATTACAATTTTCATTTGAATAGCATTTTTGGATAGAGACAGGATTTATTCTCAAGGTCTGGAGTTCCTGTCAGGGTACCAAAAATACAGCAGAAGCTATCAAGAAAGTGTGCATTCTTATATTAAAGCTATTATCCTGACCAGAGCTCACGGATGAGGCACAGTCCCTGCACTTGTAGCTATCTCTATTTCCATTTAGATACGTTCTGTAGCAAAAGCAGCTTTGTCATTCCAGCCACTGCAGCAGCATTGAAGAACTTTTAAAACAGGAGCAGATATAAAGGATTTAATTATTCCTTCCTCGGCTGCACATTCGCACATTTCTCCCTTGAGAAAGCAAAAATTCTGCACATACAGTTGTTTGCAAGCTAATGCTTCAGACACATTTCTGAGCAGAAGCTAATTTGCTTGCACATTTACAGTTAAATTTATAGCTAAACCTAAGTCTGGCTGCCTCTGACCGAGCAGCATGGCTGAGAAATGGCAGCCAGGGTGAGGTTCTGTGCACTCACACCCTCTCAGAGGGCAGAGGGTTATGGGAGGCTGCTCCAAAGAAGCCATTCTAGATAACATTGTGCTGAAAAGCTGCACAGATTTCAGAGTGCAAAACCAAGAGATGTAGGAAGATGCTGAAATGAATTCCAAACCCAGCACTGGACAAACACCTTAAAAACTCAGAGACTCAGTTGAAGTTTTAAAAAGCAGTTTTATTTACACTTTTAGTTCATTATGAAAAGCATCTAGATCACATGCAAAATATTAAGCACAGCTCACTGCTCATACCATTGCAGCTTCTGGTCTCCTGCCACCTCAGTGGGACCTGCCCAAGAGAAGAGCAACGAGGCTGGAGAAGGGAGTGGAGCACAAGTGCTGTGGGGAGAGGCTGAGGGAGCTGGGGGTGTTTGTGCTGGAGAAGAGGAGGCTGAGAGGTGACCTCAGCACTGTCTGGAACTCCCTGAAGGGAAGTTGTGGCCAGGTGGGGGTTGGTCTCTTCTCCCAGGCACTCAGCAATAGGACAAGGGGGCACGGGGGGCTCAAGCTCTGCCAGGGGAAATTGAAGCTGGAGATCAGGTAGAAATTCTTTGCAGAGAGAGTGCTCAGGCATTGGAATGGGCTGCCCAGAGAGGGGGTGGATTCCCCATCCCTGGAGGTTTTTAAGGTGAGCTTGGCCGTGGCACTGAGTGCCATGATCTGGTAAAGGGACTGGAGTTGGCCCAAGGGTTGGACTTGATGATCTCGGAGGTCTTTTCCAACCCAACCAATTCTATGATTCTATGATAGCTGAAGGGGACCTGCCCACAGAGCAGCCCACTGTGTGGTGTGGGACAGAACACTGGGCTCTTCAAAAGTTCACCCTTCCTGGGGACAGAACACTTCATGCTCTGTGTTGTACTGCTGCACAGGTACCAAAACAGTGGGAAAGGCACAAAGAAGGGACACAAAAGGACCTGTGGGGTTTGGGGGTGGCTGCTTTGAACTGAAACTGGGGCAGTTGTGTGGGGTATGCAGGGCCATGAGTCCTTCCTTGGCTTCAGCAGGAAAGGGTTGGAGCTGATGGCCAACATGGGGCATCTCCTGGGCTGAACTCCTCCCTCCAGCAGCTACACAAGAAGACTTCTGCTGGAGACACCCAAAAAGCTGTGGAGAGAGGCTGTAGGAAGCTGTTCCCTCTGGGTGTGGGTGATGGAGCCACACCATCCTCCTGAACAGCTTAGAGCATGCAGAGGATTTGCCTTGAACTCAGAAGTGCAAAACCATCACTGCAGATTTTAGGACTAAAATTTTAAAAGCCTGGTTGAGAATTCAATCAGAATATGGAAATTACATGCACAAACTTAGTTTCTCTGCAAAAGTGACACATGCTCCAAAAGCCTCCTATTGACATGTTTTCTGTGCTGAATTCTCTCTTGAACCTGAAAAAATTAGAGCTCCCAACTGCAAGTTTCTGACTTCCACTCTGCTATATGGTCTGTGCTATATTTGTGCAGATTATCATAAAAGAAAATTAACATTCTCATAAGCCAGAAGGATTGTATTAAGGTCATGCAATGAGTATTTATAGTCTTGTTACTCTTTAGTCTCTGGCAGCAACTACCAAAAATAATCATGTAATGTGATATTATCACACTCCTACTAGTTACAGTGTGAAAAATGAAACAAAACACGGTTAAAATTTTCTCCATGGAAGCTCTGAAGAGAGGCCAGAAGGGCAAAGGAGGACAATGAAACGGAGTTCTGAAAGCACAGCACATCCTGCTGTTGCTCTGTGTGAAGATTAGTGGCCCCTCATGCCCCAGTGGAATTGCTTCACCATTTTGTGCTGCACCAGCAAGAAGAGAACAAAGAACATCAGGAAAGGAAGTGCCATTTGGATTTGCATAGTAACAAATAACCTACCTGCAAAAGTTCATCAATTCAGGCTGTAATTCCACCTTGGATTATGATCATGTGAACAAGCAGTTCCTTCTGATCTCATGGATTAGGACACCTCCAGCCAGACTCCCAGAGCAATGAGATGCTCACTGTGGGCAGCGAGGGGGTGTTTCCAGCTCTGCTGCTTCTGTTCTTCAGGAGCTGCTTCTCCTTCCTCCCACAGCACCTCCACTCCCATTTTACCCCCTCTGCACATACACACATACAAGAGACAAACTTTCTTCATCCTCCCTCCATGATACCACATCAGTTTGGTCTGATGTGGAAAGATGGAGCCAAGAGGCCAAAAGTTGAGCTTCATTCCACAGCACAGCGATGGGAGAAAATGATAAATTTATGGCAAATCACAGAGTGTTATCCTGCAAACTGAAGAAGGTGCAAAGCAGAGCCATCTGGCAGTCTCTTCTCCCTCCCTCTGAATCGCTGTCACATTTCAAGATCAGCCTGTGTTTTCCATCCAAACTGGGAACCCATGGGCCACGGGCTGGGAAATATCTATAGAGTAGGTGGAACAGGGGGCAGGAAGCTTGAATCCTTACTTGACACTTTATTTTGTGTTGATTTACTTCCAATCTGCTGCTTCCACTGCTCCACTGGGGCAGGGAGAGGAGCTGGCAGCTGGTGGGTAGGCACTGTCGGTCCTGTGGCCACAACCATAAATGCTGGAGTAGAATCATAGAATCATGGGTTGGGTTGGAAAAGACCTCCGAGATCATCAAGTCCAACCCTTGGGCCAACTCCAGTCCCTTTACCAGATCATGGCACTCAGTGCCACGGCCAAGCTCAGCTGAAAACCCTCCAGGGATGGGGAATCCACCCCCTCTCTGGGCAGCCCATTCCAATGCCTGAGCACTCTCTCTGCAAAGAAGTTTTTTCTGCTCTCCAACTTCAATTTCCCCTGGCAGAGCTTGAGCCCCCCGTGCCCCCTTGTCCTATTGCTGAGTGCCTGGGAGAAGAGACCAACCCCCACCTGGCCACAACTTCCCTTTAGGTAGTTCCAGACAGTGCTGAGGTCACCTCTGAGCCTCCTCTTCTCCAGCACAAACACCCCCAGCTCCCTCAGCCTCTCCCCACAGCACTTGTGCTCCACTCCCTTCTCCAGCCTCGTTGCTCTTCTCTGGCCCCGCTCCAGCCCCTCAATCTCTTGCCTCAACTGAGGGGCCCAGAACTGAACACAACACTCAAGGTGTGGCCTCCCCAAGGCAGAGTCCAGGGGAAGGGTCACTGCCCTGGGCCTGCTGGCCATGCTAGTTTTGATACAATAGTCAACAGGCAGGACCAAACCCCAAAATTTTCTGAGGGTCCTTCATTTCTCCAAGGTCATGAGACCAAAACAGTCATTCTACAGCAGGAGACCCCTCCTCTAGGGAATAAACTATCATTCCCTCCCACCTCCACTCCAAAGGTGACATTTTGCTGCATCTATGTGAATAAACAAGCTTCTGCAGAGAGACAGGGAGGAGCATAAGCCCAAATTCAGCTCCTTTGATGAACAGAGAATTTTTCTCAGTGTAGGTATGTGATTGTGTCGGCTCTGTCTGAGCGGAGTTCATGGACGAGCACCAGGTCCCCATGACAACCCAGCACAGCGAGGCCTGGAGATGCTGCATGGGGATGGATGGGTCAGGACACCCACAATGACGAGGAGCTTCCAAATGAGGGATGACAGCAAATCACTTCCATCTGTGATGTAAAAGAAAACCTTGGCATTTCATTCTACATACTTGATCTTCTCTAAGTACCTTCCCATTTGTCCTATAAATAAATAATAGTTTTACTTTAAGTGTGCTGTTCTCCCAGGTAAGTGGAAAAGGCTTGTTGCCCTATCAAATACAGCAAATGTGCTATTGGCTATAGCAGTGTCAACAAGGCAATACTTGTACAGCCCAGCAAAGCCTGGGAAAGAAAACAGGAAAATGATACATAGAGTGGCTTCAAGTTTACTTTGTTTTTTGCTGGTCTCATTCTGTCTGTTCATTTTTATTACTAATCCAAAATACTCAAATCTTTTGGGGTAAAATACTACACTGTAATTACAGTTCTGACCCAATTATTTCACTCTGCTTGGCAATCATTCCCTTCTATAACTACCTGAGGGGAAGTTCCAGCCAGGTGGGGGTTGGTCTCTTCTCCCAGGCACTCAGCAATAGGACAAGGGGGCACGGGGGGCTCAAGCTCTGCCAGGGGAAATTGAAGTTGGAGAGCAGAAAAAACTTCTTTGCAGAGAGAGTGCTCAGGCATTGGAATGGGCTGCCCAGAGAGGGGGTGGATTCCCCATCCCTGGAGGTTTTTAACCTGAGCTTGGCCGTGGCACTGAGTGCCATGATGTGGTAAAGGGACTGGAGTTGGCCCAAGGGTTGGACTTGATGATCTGGGAGGTGTTTTCCAACCCAGTCCATTCTATGATTCTATGACAGGTGAAGGTAACAGCAGGGTAGGACAGTGCTCTGGAGGGAAAAACCTGCCCAAGAACAGGATCATGCCACTTTTTTGCCCCCTATACTGTTGTGATGCATCCTTTGGAAGGGTCCTTGTGAGGACACAGTACATGGCAGCACATCCTTCCATGCACTTGTCTGTGAGTCACAGAGATCCTGTACATCTCAGTTCCATATATCTCTCCCAGAGAAGGACCATTTTTTAACATTTTTTCTGAACATAAGCCATAAATTCTTGATCCAGTGCTATGCCTAATCAGGACTTGCTCCCACATCAGAGCATCCCAGCATATAAAGACAGGATGTGTCCTTTAAATGCCATGGAAATATTGCCCCTTACAAAGATGCACAAAATGCCACAGAATGCAGAGTGCACTTACATCTTTTTTTACTCATGCTGAGATATTCAAACAGTTCACTATTTCCACTTATTTGATTGGGGCAGTATTTACTGCAATATATTCATGCTAATTCTCAGGCAAGTGCCTCTGTTCAATTTAAGATGTAAGTTCTTTCTATTTTTTAAGGCATTCATGCAGACTTCTCATTAAAGTAGAAGAGAATCTATAATGTATTCAATATGTAATCCAAAGATTAGCTTTGAAAACAGACCTATTTCTGCCTAAGTCATCAAATATTACATGTACATGAGTCTGAGTTCTGAGAAAGCCACAGAAATGAGAAGCTGCCTCTGAAGATGATACTGTGGGTGCTGGGAATTACAGAGATTTTTCATTTGTTCCAAGTCTTGTTTCTACTTCTGTATTCAGATCTTCCTTCCCAGGTTTGCATATCCTCCTTTTCCATATCCTGCAGCCTCTTTGCCACCTCTGCTCCTGAAACTCCCTGGCAGCTCCTCCTTTTGGGAATCTTGTGCCCTCCAATATGCTTGTCCAAGGTGTGAGACAGACAGTATGTGGCCTTCTAATATTTCTGTAGGATTGAAATGGGTAACTGGCCCAAACCTTTCACCCTCATTCAGCAAAGCTTCTAGTGAAGTTTTCAGTTAAATAATGAAAGAGCAATTTTGCCTGATTTGGCCTTAAATGCTGTGTATATTAAAATGGGAAGTAAAAAGATGCTGTCAGTTAGCATCCCAGTATTGAGTACAAAATTAAGAATTAAAGTGTTTTCTCAAATTAGAGCAGACATGAACTATTAAGAATAGGGCACAATCTGCCAGCCAAACATACAAATGAGTTCTCAAAAGCTATTTCTATTAATAATGAGCCACCAGTCCATCTGGACAAGATTTTTAAGTTCTCAGGGACATTTACAGGTTAATAACTAAATCAAATAGGGTAACAAAGAGACAAAGGAACAGAAATGTTCAAGGCACCAGCCACAGTAAATAGAAGGAAATGAGAAGATATTCACAGAAATTACTTTTCAGCAGTTTGCTGTAGAGGACCTGCCAAGGGCAGAAGGTAAAATGGAACACTTCAGGAGCAAACCCAACAATGACATACAGCTGTTTGGATGTCTAACAATGAACAGCCAAACCAAACAAACAAATTCATGAAGAATCTGAGCAGTTTAATAATTTGGACTACAGAATTTCAAGGCCAAGTCAATATGCACTGGGGAGCCAACCTAATGCCAAATAAATGTAGTTCTCCAACATACAACTGCAAGGGACCAAAAATTGCTCAACCCATATTTGACAAATAATTGATCTGACAACTTACCTGATTTCTTTGGAATAAGCTGTATAATGATTTACCTTCCTGCTTTGCATCTTTATTTTTGGCTCACAAAGCAGCATAAACGACTAGTGAATACATTCACTGAACATCTTATTGGATTGATTTTTCAGAGATGCTCATAGACAGTCAATGTTTTTTTCCTCTTCATTTTCTTGCTCATGTCATGGCACTACACTGAGAGTTACGGATGGCACAGGAATCGGAGCCTCGGGGAGCCCTCAGTCTGCTTGGCTACAAACAACAGCAGCAAACACCTCTTCATTAGCAGCTACGAGAGGACTTACAACACACCAGTGGCAGCTCTGCCTCCATCCATCAGGACCATTCCCCTTTCACCCTAACAATACCCAAACCACTGCAAGAGTCTTGTGAACAAGAGAAAGTATCTGTCTTTGCCTATTGCCAGAGCCTGAAGTATTCCAGTAACAGAGATTTTACAATGCCTAACATTTTACATTTATTTTTAATGTCACTTTGTGTAAAATCAGAGCCATTCAAATTCTGTCTGTAAAGATATTTCAGTAAAAGCTTTGCTGGTAAGATGAGAAGGTGCCTGTTGTTTAATCCCCCACATCTTTGCTGTATTTCTCCTGCTGTTCTTGTTGTGCTTAGTTCCTTTGCTACTGGCTCAGTTAAAAAGGAGAGCATCCTGCTCCCACTTGCTTAAATATATTCAGGGGGAAGAAAGCAAGCCCCCTACAGCCCCTGACTAACAGGATTGCTGTAAGCCCTGTGGAGCTGCAGCACTGCCTGTGTGTGTAGGTGGCCTGAGCAAATGGCAGCCACAGCCCAGCTCTGGGAACCCGAATGCTGCTGCAGAGTTGGGGACAGAGCTCAGTTCAAGTGTAAACAAGTGTAACTACATCCAAATCAGTGGCTGCTCCTGCTCTTCCCAGTACAGTTTTCTGCCAAATCCATATTCCAGCAGCGTGTCCCTGCAGCCAAGGTTGGCCAGCCTTGCAGAGATCCTGCTGGCCAACAAGGAGGGACAGCACTGGGAAGTTTGGTTAGCCAAAAGCTGCCATTTTACAAACATTATTGTTTAGCATGGCTGTTGTGGCTTCTCTGCTTTCTAGGCTATGAAGTCTGTACTGTGTGGGAAAGGCTCAGAATGATGAACCCCTGTGCACATGGCATGTTTGCAGGACATGTTTGCATGTCACCTTTTCTCTGCAGGGAGAGAGGCGAGGACAGGCTCAGAAGCCAGGACTTCACAAGTGGACAATGTCCTCCAGGATTCCTCTCTGGAGCCCCAGCACAGCAGGTGCCAGGTACAGGTCATGTGGAAGCTTGGAGAATGTGGAAAATGAAACAGAACAAACCATATTGAAGCCCAGCTCAAAATTGGTGAAGATTGTGCCATGCTCTTTTTGAAAGCCTCCTGTTCTGTGTGGCAGAGATTACAGTGACGTTGGGTCAAACTCTGAAGCAGATCAAAGCTCAGAGGGGCTGTTCTCACTCAGAGACCCTGCTTTAGATAAAGAAATCAGAGAAGGGGAACAGGTGGTAAAACATACTTCAAATGCCAAAATTCATTCCCCAGCTACTGCTGAGCCAGAAGCACAGATTAACTTGCCATGGCACGCAGGGAGCAACAGCATCACCAGAACAAGCAATCCAACTCCAGTGTCTGATAGTGCTTAATCACAGTGAAAGATGTTTGGCCTGTCTACCATGTGTACCCCAATCAGAGATTCCTCACATTTTACAGCAGGCCTACTCATCTTTCTTCCTAAAACAAATAATCTCTCAGGCTCATTGCAAACCACCAGTGACATTTAGTATTCTGATCACTCCGTGCAAGTCCACCTGGTATATTGTGTTTTAAATCCAAGTGCTGTTATGGCTATGCATTTTCACTAGCTCCATGGGACAACACAATAGCTCTGCTCAGTAAGAAGTAAATCTAAATTCCAATCCTTGACTGATGAGGTTTATATAGGGGGTTTTTTTTAGACTTTTATGCATCTTGAAACCACATCTGTCAAAACATGTTAACTAAACAATAGGATACTTAAACACTCACTGCAATATCAAGAAGCTTTTTCTTCCTCCCATTTCACCGGTTACAAACCTTTTTGATCTTAAATGGTGACAAAGGCTCATTGAAAAGTCCCCACTGTCTGGTAACGTCTGGAAAACACTATTTATCCTAGACAGTTTATCAATGTGTCATTTAGCTCAAGGAGATTATAAGAAGGGATGAAACACATCAGCTCCAGAGGGACTTTCAGAAATCCTGACAACACCCCCACTTGGCTCATGGCTCACCTGCCCCCACATCCCTTCAAAAAAGGATCCTACTGAGATTTCTACTCTGCTGCCACAGAGATGGAGCTGGGCAATGAATCCTTTAGGCCTGGCAGTGGATGAAATCCCCGACCCCACTTCCTGAGGGTGTGAAGTGTGATCCCAGACCAAGAGGGACCAAGAAGCACATGGTACTTGAACAGCAAAGGGAAGCAAAATACTGGATCTACTCCAAGGACTACTGACATCACCTGGAGTTTCAGCAGAGGTCTCACGTCCTTTGGGAACATTTTTGCTATACTTTAAGCTAAAGTCATTGATAAAAGCAGGAGAAATGTAAGCTCTACCTAAGCTGCCAGGTTTAAATAGCGTAATGATAAAAGGTTAATAATTTCCTGGAGTCCTGTAAACATCTCTCACATACCAGTGTCCAGCTCTGCCAGCTGTAGGTACTGCCCATGCTTCCCCATTAGTCTCTCTAGCAAAGATCAGGCTTTTATGTCTCATAACTCCTTGGTGTGATTTATAAAGCTATCTAACTTGTTTTCTTCCCAGCTTATCTCATGTAACCTATTTGTCTTTTTATCACAGCATCTTATCTGCCCCTTATTTGCAGCAGCTATTTATCAAAGACTTACAGTAATACCTGTTCCTCTAATGTTATTGATGGGGGTGCCTCCTCAGCCAGAGCCCATGGTCTGGGATGGTCACAAAGCCCAGGCTGGCCATGGTCTGGGATGGTGACAAAGCACAGGCTGGCCATGGCCTGGGGTGGTGACAAAGCACAGGCTGGGGAGCAGTGGCACCAACAGTCCCATGGGGTAACTTCACACACCTCCCACCTTCTCACCCCTCGGGTGAGAAGTCTCTGCTTTGCTCTGTGGAACACCAGGCTCGGGGGATGCCCCACCATGGCTGTGCAGCCGGAGATTGGCAAGGCAAGAACTCACACCCACCACCAGCTGTTTGCTGCAGCTGAGGGGAGTGTGTTTCCACTTTGGGAGACTGACTCACACTCCCTACCTTAGCTTGTCTGTGGTAAATGAGTTATACTGGTATTTTGCTGCATGACAGAAGATTTACAAGTCTTAGATCATTCAGTAGGTAGAGCTCTCTAGAGATGTGCTCAGTTTTACAACTCTGTTGCCAATACTGTTGCTGCCGTGGCTGTGGTTATTTTCAGTCAAATACTGGGCTGTTCTGCATCAGTCAGCGACAGCTCTTTGCAGTTGGTTTTAAGTCTAATTTGCTACTTAACATTAGCATTAAAGAGGTAATGAGAAGCAAAATAATGACAAAAATATTGGCATTTAATATTAAAAAAGGCAATAGGAAAAAATGCTTCTTAGGTACATCTATATTTATATACATGTGCACACATCTGGGAGAGAGAGATGTTTCAAGGTGTGTGGACAGTAAAGCATCTGCCAGGTATGAGCTCTCCCAGGCAGAAGGGCATTGTGGTGTGCCCTGGAAATGCAAAGCACAAACTCCTTCAGAGCCTTATCCTGTGTGTTTAATACTGGAAGTTGCAGGACACTAAAGTCCCCCTAGCTGTGTGTTCTCACAAAGACATCTCTTCGAACTTCTCTGAAATACAGGGATGCCACTTTTAGCATTCTGAAAAAAGCCTCGTGCAACCAGGCTGCCTAAAATGCCCCACACTTTCCCCAGCCAGGAGAGGCTCCACTGGGTGCCAGGAGCTGCTGCAGGCAGACCATGGCCCCTCAGGCAGAGCCTGCTGCCCACCGTGGGCCGGACAACAAAACTCTCCTGTTGGTGCCTGCTTTGTGCTCTGAAGCCAGGGGGGTTATTTCTAAATGGGCATACACACCTCTAAGTATATTTTAAACATACAACTTACAAAGGTCTTCTATTAATTAAATCTTGTCTAATTGTATGAATTCTTATTAGGCACATAAATAAATGCCTGACTCCTTTTCCCATGAGCATTACTCTATGTTGATAGCCAAAAAGTAGCATGTTCCAGGCATTCCTGATATATTGTGTTAAAAAACTTACTAGTTTTTCATTGTCTTTCTCTCATCAATTTAATATTTCCATGTCCTTTTATTTTTCAAAGAAGCAAATAGAAGGAAATTTGACTTGAGATTCTGATTTATTCCTCCTAGTTTTCTTCAGAACTAGATAGTCTTGACCTTCTAACCCTGACTTCACACAGAAATTTATCTAATTATTAGCAATCCAATTCTCATTTACCAGATCTATCAGGTGCAGAAAAAACTTAAAAAGGGCAAGTGACAAGCATGAGAGGAATGATGAAAAAGAAAATGAGGTGTCAGGTCTATAAGTAAAGGAAGATACAAGAGAGGTACAGGGAGAAAAGCAGAGGGTTGGAGCAGCAGTGCTTTATTATAGTAGAAATTTTATTAGCTTTTTTCAGCTATGGCTTTGAGTAGCAGACAGAGAGCATGTCAGCCAGCCAGGGAAGCTGGCATCAGTCCTGTGCCCTCTGGGAAATGCAATTTCCCCACCCAGAGCATGAGGAGGTTCCCATGGTAAATTTGCTGGAAGGAAGATGAATCAGACTGAACTGGGACACTGGAGGAAGGATCCCACTGCAGCTGGGAGAGGTCAGGGCGGGAAGGATCCCACTGCAGCTGGGAGAGGTCAGGGCTGGGAGGATCCCAGTGCAGCTGGGAGAGGTCGGGGATGGAAGGATCCCAGTGCAGCTGGGAGAGGTCAGGGCTGGAAGGATCCAGTGCAGCTGGGAGAGGTCAGGGCTGGGAGGATCCCACTGCAGCTGGGAGAGGTCAGGGCTGGGAAGATCCCACTGCAGCTGGGAGAGGTCAGGGCTGGGAGGATCCCAGTGCAGCTGGGAGAGGTCAGGGCTGGAAGGATCCCAGTGCAGCTGGGAGAGGTCAGGGCTGGAAGGATCCCACTGCAGCTGGGAGAGGTCAGGGCCTGAAACTAGAAGGGGATGTCAGGACTGTAAGATGGTCTCCTTTAAATCCCCCCAAAAGGCTTCCTCATGCACTGGCTAAGCCCACAGAAATTGAGACATCAGAGAGATGCAGATGGCAGGGCAAGAGGAGAGGTCAGGCCTGAACAAGGGGAAACAAAAGGCACCATTTTATCTGCAGCAGAAAAGCAGTGGGATTCTTCAGGTACTGAGTGCCCTGACCGAAGAATACAATAAGCATTACCAAGTCTGCAGTAAGGAGAATAATTTCTTCTTTTCAAAATCAAATTCAAGCAGAAGCAGCCTTAGCAAAAGCCACTTTATATAAATTAACACAATTCTTTCATATATCAGAATGACCAGCTGGGCCAGAGGACTTTCATTGTCTGCAATTTCCTCCCAGCTGTGGTTCTTTGGCTGCGTCGCACAGGGGTGTGTGTGACAGAAATGCAGTGGAGCTGCTCAGCATGAGGACAAGGGCTGGCTGTGATCCTCACCAGTAGCCTTCTGCCTCCCACAAGGGAAATGAAGGCCACAGCAGCTAATTAGTCTGCACTGACTCAGTAGAGATCAAGAACAGGGGATGGAGGTGACTTTAAGACACGTTTATCTCTGTGTGGTCACTGAGAAGCCCTGGTTGAAAGATGGGAAGGCAGCAAAGCCCTGCTGTGCCCACCCCAGGCTCTGCCCTGGTCCACAGGAGGGAAGGCAGCAAAGCCCTGCTGTGCCCACCTCAGGCTCTGCCCTGGCCCACAGGAGGGAAGGCAGCAAAGCCCTGCTGTGCCCACCCCAGGCTCTGCCCTGGCCCATAGGAGGGTCAGCAGCAAAGCCCTGCTGTGCCCACCCCAGGCTCTACCCTGGCCCACAGATGGGAAGGCAGCAAAGCCCTGCTGTGCCCACCCCAGGCTCTGCCCTGGTCCACAGGAGGGAAGGCAGCAAAGCCCTGCTGTGCCCACCTCAGGCTCTGCCCTGGCCCACAGGAGGGAAGGCAGCAAAGCCCTGCTGTGCCCACCCCAGTCTCTGCCCTGGCCCACAGAAGGGAAGGCAGCAAAGCCCTGCTGTGCCCACCCCAGGCTCTGCCCTGGCACTCCTGGCCGGTCTGTGTGACATGGCATGCCCAGCCCTACCAGGGCAGGCAGTGTCAAACTGCAAAGTAGGCTGGAAGGTCAGTCAGTTCACAGAAGGTGGTAGAGCCCAGAAATTCAGCAGGTACCCCAAGAACTGAGGAAACTGGAGGAAAACCAGCAGTGTCACAGTTCTGTAAAACAGAGGTGAACGCTGATGATTTCAAGGCTCCCTTTTGAGCAATAATCTCCATCAACAGGTCAACACCCTGCAGATGTATAACAATTAAGAACTATGATGGAAGTAACTATCACACTACATAAAGGGAAAGAAAAAACCCAACAACCCAGTCTCAAGGGTCCTTGAGTAAGTTTGGTCTCTCTGATTGCTTCAGCCAAGTAGTTCCTGAAGTAAAAGCCTGTAGGTTGTTACACAGAACCACTCAGGAGTTCACCCTGGAGAAGTCATGGAGGAGGCACAGGACAATTGGAAGATGACAGTGCCCAGGCTGAACACAGGGAGGATGGCAGAGTGAGGAAAGAAAGGACAGTCAAGAATGCTGAAACAAATAAACAAGTGATTTGTTAGGCCAGGGAGGACATGAAGGAGAGGAACAGCACTCTGCATGAATCTATCATAAAAATAATGTCAAAACAATATCATTTAACTTTGCCACAAGGTAGCAGACCTTGTGGTGAAGGAAGGAGGGCAAATGTCGTATACTTCACCTGTCTCTGACACTGTTTCCCATATTTTTGAATAAGCTATGGATACACAACTAAACTATCATAGGTGGATGCAAGAAAGACAGGGTGACTTAAGCCGGCAAGGAGTTATTGATTGTTTACTGTTCCAAATGGAAGGACGCACAAAACAAAGGTATTCCCTGGGGATCAGTCCTGAGCCAGCTCTGTTCAGTGTCACATCACAGTGACCTGGAAGGCAGGATATAGAGTATTCTCAGTACGTTTGCAAATGACCCCCAGCCAGAAGGGACTGCAAATGTGTGGGAGGACAGCATCAGAATTGCAAATGGTCCCAACAAGCTGGGGAAGGAGCGCAAACAACAGGGTGCATTTCAATTAGAGCCCGCAAAAATACTCCCCTGCAGAAATACAGGATGGAGGGAAATGGGCTGGTTGGAAGTTCTTTAGGAAAGGACCCAAGAATTACAGTAAGTTATACTGAGTGGGAATCATGAACAGCACAATTTTGAAAGAGACAAACGTGCATAAATAAAGGGATAGTCTGCAAGTTGTGCAGTGTAGCAAGGCTTTTGTTGGGGAGGGTCAGCAGTGCCCTGTCCTTCAGGAGAGACTTGGACCATTTGCTAAGAGTCTGAAGGAGAGCAGTGGGAAAGGTCAAAGTCCAGAAAACAGGCCTACATGGAACTGTGAATGAGTACTTTTGTTTAGTCTAATGCTCTGGTGCAAAGGCACGAGGAATCAAATGCTTTCTTTGTCCCCAGCTGACAGACTAGGAAGCAGTGGGAACACAACATCCCCAGCCCTGCACAGAGAGGCACCAGAGCCCGTTCGTACAGACACTGCAGATGGGGGCTTTTACTAGATGAAAAAAAATTGCTTCAGGCTTCAAATCCTAAGATGAGAAAGGCATGGCCAAGATCAGCAGATGACAATCAAGGAGTGCTAAGCACTGAACAGTTGAGTTCAAGGTGTGCCAGTCAATCAAGGTGGAAAAAAATAATGTAAACCAAATCCTACTTCAAGGATAAAAAACCTCCATGATTTGTATGTTCAGGTGATTGCAGTATTATAGGAGAGGTCATCACATTGAATATTCATAGACTGCCTTAGGCAAGGGCTTAAAGTGATCAGAGAAGTCTTTGACTGCCCAGCAATATAATTTTATTTGTCCTTAATCGAAATTTAGGATCAGGCAAGTTTGTGTAATTGCCCTTATATCACTCCCTCACTGGACCTCTATCCCATTCAACCTCACCTCTGGCTGTCTAGCCTTGTTTCCTGGCCACTGCTTTTGTGTTGGCTGCACAGAGCCCACTCCAAAGCCTACAGAAGGAAGCTCCTTAAAGCACAGGCAGTGGCAAGGAGCCCTTCATCCCCATCCCAACCCCTCCATCTCCTGTAAACCATCCAAAAGGTCCAGCACTTTGAGAGCCATGACCTTTTAGCTGAAGCCACCAGGCCCCACCTCTGGATCCAGCAAAGTGCCCTTGGCCACCACAGCCTGCTCAGATCCTGCACAGGCATCTCCCTCTGCAGTGGAACCATCTAGACACGACCAGAATGACTCAAACTCATTTCTAGCAGAACCCCCACAATGGCTGGTTCACCACCACCCTACTTTTTGTGGCTCACAGCCATAATGATCATACTCACCCTGAGAAACTCCCACAGCTCTCCCTGACAGTATCCCCAGCGCTGGAACAGTAATGGATTAGCAGGGGGAGAAAACTACTCATTTGGAAGAAGACTTCTGGAGCAATGCAAAGCTTCAGGAAAGCTGCCTGATTTGTCTTTTGGCAAATTCTGCCACTAGCTTTAAATTAACACTGCAAGTGTTATCAACTCATTCTCTATAGGAGCTAAAGAGTGAACCTGAGCACACCTGTAATTGCACATTAAAGTCACACAGACCCCAGGTTGCTGTCTCAGAACAAGTTAGGTGTATTTTTAGATTTTTGTCTTCACCTGAATCCAAAGCTCCAGCTCCAGCTTTGTAACGTTAAACCCACAAAGGTCAAAATCAGAAGGAAATTATTGCAGCAGCTGTTATGAAGTGAAACATGCATTTTACAGAGCTCTGCTGGTAGTGTTTTGTTCTGCTTCTCTGTTCTTTCACAATTCTCTGTGCAAAGAGACTCTTTTGACATTGGCATTGTATTCTGCAAGGGCTGGCTAGGAACAAATTCTCCAGCTTGCACAAGGTTTTTAAAACTAACAGGTATTTTAGTATGATCTCCATCCCTTCCTTAGCAATGGTTGAGAATTGCTAATTAGGTTCTGTGGGTTTTCCTTACACCTTGAGTGTAATAACGTGGATCTATTTGTTTTGTCACATTAGGGTGGTTTAAAGAGCTAAGGAAATTTTTACATTATTACAGCTCCTATATTCCAGGCAATATAGGAGGAATAGGAGGAAACCTAAAAAGATGGAAAAAGTCTGTGGAAACCTGAGAACATTCAAAGTATGCATAAACAATATTAACTTTTAAAACTATATAGCTCATCCCACATGCTTACTACTGTTGCCAAGAGCAATCTGAAAGTCAAAGCTAACAAAGGCTCTCACCCCAAGTTATCCATGTCTCAGTCACTGTCAAAACCTCTAAAATAGACCAGATCTAACAGGTGGCTCTGATTAAGAGTGTTTTGGAGACAGGATGTAATTCTTTCTTCTCTTGGTAGCACAGTACCTACATTTTCTCTCCCTTTTCTTTCTGTGTCAGAGTTTGCTGTTTGCCCTCCCAGCTCCACAGTCCCCACTCTCAGGCCCTGCTGTCCTCTGTGGTTCTCCTCTGGAGCTGACATTCACCAGAGACACTCAGGGCCTTCAGCTGCTTTTCCTTTCACTGAAAGACCCATCCAGTGCTAGAGCAGCTGAAAATCAAGCAGCCATGTAGGAGGTTTCAGCACTGGCTCCATTAGCAAGTTCAGCTGGAGCGGGTTCAGGAGACCAAAGGAACAGGTGTGGACACCCTTCACACCTCCAGCATGTGTGGATCATGGGTTTAATTCTGAATAGATTTAGCCTGATCATTCCTCTGGGAATCAAAACTTTCTGAAGAGCACAAGCATTAGGTACACTAAAATAATCCTATGGTCCATGGCACAGTTCTGTCCCACTGTCCTGTTAAACACTAGAGACCATCAGAGGGCCCAGCTCAAAGCCAGCCACTGCCTCTACCTAAACCACTGTGTCAAAGGCCTTTCTTCCTCACTCTGTCTCAAATAATGGGAAAGTTTCTTAAGGTAATTGGCTTCATTTGGGGAGGAATGTTGCAGATGCCTTGAAAATTGGGGTATCACACAAATCTAACAATCTCAGTTATGAAGGGCCTTAATTATGCCCCACTGCTCTGCACTACATAGGTCTAATTCCCATCTGAAATGCATTGAGCTCCCAGCACAGCCATTACATTCAATTATCCTATGATTTTTAGAAAAAGGTACCGTTGCCAGCTTGCAGAAGTCTTGCAGAGCTATTTCAGCCAGGTCTGATTAAAGCAGCAGTGCACATTTCCCTCCTCTCTGCATCTCGAACTTCCTCTGCTTTCACTTAGTTACAAAGTTGAGATTTAAAAAGGCAAAACCCCAATGTTTACACAAAGAAACACTTTGATTTATAATCTCAAGGTAGGAAGAAGTAAATTTCTAGCATAGTGAACTACCCACCTACCTGCAGTTTTTATGTGTTAAAACTCCCTGGACATCACGCAGAAAATTTGCCCCTAAGCATTTTTTTTTTTAACACACTGCCAGAATACTAAGGAGATTTTTAGGAAGTTTCACTCAGTGGTAGAAATTCACTATCTGATCTCCAGACAGAATTGAAAGTGTGAAACACAGAGGCCAGATCCAGCCCTCTCATTAGAGGAGGTGGGGATTGTCTGGCAAAACACATTTTGTCAGAAAATATCAATTAATCAACTTTTCTCCAAAAAAGGAGGCTTTATCTGTTTCATTAAAACGTTCCCTGAGAAGTGTCTGAGTGCCAGCATGGACAAAACAGGCTCCTTTCCCATCTAACTCGCAGCAGAAGTCAGACCTGGTGCTGAGACACCGAGCTGGGACTCTCCTTGCTGGAGCCCTCCCAGCCTCCCATGTGTGCTGCTTACTGAATAATTAACCATTTAATGGCCCCAAGACCCCAAGGGGACAGGCCAGCAGTTCTGCCGCCCTTGGAGGAACAGCAGATTCAAAAGATGTCTCCTCTCCAGCCCTAATTCCAAACCAGGACGGGGTGTTTGGTGTTGGTGTCCTGGCACACGGCTCAGTCCCAGCATTCCCAGTTGGAATCCCTCACCCTCTGAAATTACTGCAGCTCACTGGGAGCTTTGCCTGAGTACAGAAGGTAGCTGTGGACTGTGGCAAGTTACTTAAGGATAGTAAATAATAGGGATTTGTCATTTCCTCTGCAAGATGTGAGAAAGGCTATCTGCCAATCTGCCCCACTCACAGCGCTATCAACATCCCACTCCCTTCTCTAGACTTTGGCCAATCCATCACAAACTGATGCTCATGGTTGAAATTCATTAAAGGAGAGATGTCTGGGTTGCTGCTTCTGCAGGAGTGAGATTTTCTTCTGCAAACTGCAAGCTGATAAAAATTCCCTTTGTAAATACCACAGTTGCTTGAAATTTTTCCTTCTAATTTTCTTTTATGAATGCGTTGGGGAATTTTTGTGGAGGATGTTGGAGGAGAGGACTGCAGAACAGGGAGTGGCAGGAATGGGGGGGTTTTCCCTCCTGAAGCAGCACTCTTTTTATGGAAAAGCTGAAAACATTTTAATTTTCTCCAGTTCGGAACTAAAAATATTTATTTGTGCATCTTCTGAGGCTTCAGCAAGGAATCAAAATTTTCCTCCCAAAAATAATCATTTCAGCAAAGCAGGCCAGTGTCTCCCAGAGGAATGAATAGCAGCCTGTTACTCACAGCTGTGCCTCTCAGCCCTGCTCAGCACATTCTGCACATGAGAACAAGAGAAAGATGTGAAGAACTATTGATCACTGCTTCTTAAATGCCCAGAAATTCTGAATTTAACAAAAGCACAGGCCCAGTGCTGGAAATTTCTGCATCTTCCCAAGACAAGCACATTCTGAGCATGGTTTGTGGTGATTTGCTTATGGTGCCCCGAGTTTAATTATTTTCCCCAGAAACAAACCTGCCTTGGTGCTGTTGCAGGTTATAATCAGGGCATTTGAACAGGCTGTCAATTAATGTTCAGCCTGGGAGATTTTTATCATGTCCATAAAGAATTACACTGTGGCCACTGCATTCAGGCTGAATCAAATGGGAATGATACACAGTCAGAGCAAGCCTGAAATAATGCCTTGCTACTAACCCAGCCACATTATTTTAATTCTCTCTAATTCTCTGTGCTTGTGGAAATCCCACAAGAGAAAATCTAAATAAATGAATCATAATTATAAATGTTGTTTGTGTAATTGGTAAATGATGCAGAGATAAGTGAGCACTGCTTATTCCTACACAAACACAAATTAAATCTGGACACTGCACCGAAGATGTGGCCTCCAGTACTCCAAATTTAACAAGGTTCAAAGATTAAAAGCACAGCCCACCACTGTGATTTGTCTCTCCTTCTGTCACACCAACCCTTCCTGTCTAAGCACCCCCATGCACCAAGGGTCCCAAACTGGAATTATGGATCAGATATTTTCAAGAAAACATAGGAAGCACATTTTTCACAATCCAAGTGAAAAAGGAAAGGGCAGGATAATCCGTCAGCAAACTAACCCCTTATCAGGCTCACAGGCAGCCCCATTACTGCTGTGACAGCCAGCTCAGCTGCAAGCCAAATGCCTGCAAAAGGCCAGCCAAAAATCCATCAGGAAAACCTCATTTATCACCACTAAAGGAAAAAGCAGCGCTGCCATGTGAGGCTGGCATTGGCCAGCCCTGCCCATGGAGCCCGGGCTGCAGAGCTCGGGGTGTGCCTGCAGGCTCGCCAGGGAGCTGCTCCTGGCTGGGAACAGCCGCTCCCATCCAGCCCAACATCTGTATGTATGGCCAGACTTCGTGAAGGAAGATTTGGGCAGGGCTCTCCCCACTGGGTGTGCCCTTCCAGCCTGCGCAGGGGATTGTTTAGGTGAGTCTCAGTGTGCACAGAACTGGCCTCACCATTTCAGTCCTGAGGGTCCATCTGCCACAGCGGAGCCAGCTTGGACACTGACAGGGAAGTCCTCGGGACTGTCACAGCCCCCAGTACTGACCGGGGCTGACCCTGCTGAGCATCCGAGATCTGACGGGATGGGATAGCAGGGAGGGATTGAACTGCCAGGGGACGGTCCCACTGAGACTGGAACTCAGGACCTTGGGATTTGGAGTCCAGAGTGCTCTCCTTTCTCCCTGACACCCAATCCCGTCAGATCTCAGAAGCAAAGCAGGGTCAGGCCCGGTTAGTGCTTGGATGGGAGACCTCCTGGGAATAGTGGGTGCTGTAGATTCTAGTCCCGAGGACTTCGCTGTCACTGTCCAAGCTCGGCCATGGCAGATGGACCTCAGGACTTAAATGGTGGGGCCAGTTCTGTGCACGCTGAGCCTCACCTAAAATATCCACTGCTCGGGCTGGAAGGGCACCCACGTGGGGAGAGACCTTCCCTAATCTTTGTTTGCAAAGCTGAGCCATACATCCAGCCCAACATCTACTACAGCACAGATCGCAGCACGGGGCACAGTGCTCTGCGAGGCTCGGAGGTACCGGCAGTCGCTGAGTCACTCAGAGCCTCCCCCAGCAATGACCCACATTGATTTTAATATTTTACCAAACGAACTTCACAAGTGCAGAAGATGGATTATTTGGGGGGGCAAAGAAGCCTGCAGATGGGAGTTTGAGCACATCCTTAGCTTGTTTTTTGATTTCAACCTGCACTCCAAGGAAGCACAATGCATCTGTGCATTTCTTTAAAAACCACCTTTTTTGGGGGACTCCAGCACTGGATTGACAGCTCTGGAGATTCCTTCTGCTAGTTACCCACTGAACAGGCACAACACAGGTAGCACAACACTCACTGATCCTGCCCTACCAATTGCCTGTGGCTCTTGTTAAAATTGTAACACCCTCCAGGAGACGGTGGCACTGACAAAGGGGAGCAGGATGGTGCACCCAGAGATGCCCTGCACAGGGGAGCAGGCTGGAGGAGCAGCATGAAGCACGCAGAGATGCCCTGCACAGGGGAGCAGGCTGGAGGAGGAGGCTGGGGCACCCAGAGATGCCCTGCACAGGGGAGCAGGCTGGAGGAGCAGCATGAAGCACGCAGAGATGCCCTGCACAGGGGAGCAGGCTGGAGGAGCAGCATGGAGCACGCAGAGATGCCCTGCACAGGGGAGCAGGCTGGAGGAGGAGGCTGGGGCACCCAGAGATGCCCTGCCGAGGGGAGCAGGCTTGAGCACCCAGTGCCTCAGCTGGTAGCTGCCACCCCTTCTATGGCAGTGCTGGCAGTGGGAGAGGGGCAAGAATGCCAGTCTTGGGACTGCTGGTGGGCTACTGACAGTGCTAATGCTCTGCAGAGCCCCAGGGAGGGCTATGGAGCAGGATATTCGACTAAGGGCACTGCAAGCCCCTCTCCACAGACCAGGCTGGGGAAATGTTCCTGCCCTGAGGAGAGGCAATAGCGTTCCTTCCCCATTTGCCCAGACACAGAAGAGAAGTGGCAGGACGTGGCCTCCCAGGGCCAGGAGAAGGGGTGTAGGGCCTGGTCCCTGCCCCTCATTCCCCCTGGTCTCTGGCACTGCTGCCCTCCTCCCTCACTGCACTGATCAGGTCACTTCCAGGATGTACCCCAGGGCTGAGCAGGACAGAAGGGCACTACAGCCATGCTAACTCAGAATTCTTCATTTTCAGCAAGAACCCACATCTAGCCTCTTAAAAGTGGTGCCAGGCAATCTGCCCCAGGGACCTCACACAGCAGACTCTCCCAGGCAGTCCCCACAGAAGCACAACAGTGATGTAGCAGTCACAGGCAGGAGCAGGAGATGGAAGTCTGCTGTTAAATATCTTCTGTACACTGTGTAAGCAGATTCAAGCTCATCTCCCTCAAATTGCTTTACTAACCACATTAACCTCCGGGACTCCCCTTTGTTTCCTGGGGTGAGTGAGTAATAACTCAGGGATACAGCAGTAATGGCTGAGCTCCCTTTCCAGGGAGTGCTGCACGAGACAAGCGGCGCAGTGTGCCCTGCATGGGAAGCTGTGCTTTTCAGAAATGATGTATTATTAGTGCTGCATCTGAAATAACCCAGTAATTGCTTAATGTTTTATATTTACATGGGCTGTACATTATGTTTGCTCTGAGAGAGGGAAGGAAAACTAAGCAGGAAAGGAGTTTGCAATAAACCTACAGTAAGCAATAAAGAGCTATAAATGGTAATCTGTCAATAGCACCAGCTTTGCAAAGGGCTTGATTGAGGAAAAGAGGAGCATCCCCAGCTCCCAACAGATCCAAACCAGCCCAAATTGATGTAGTACCTAGCAGGATTGAGTCCTTCCTGAAGGATGAGCTATTAAATGTAAACATACATAAAATCTTATTTGAAAGATCATATTCATTATTTACTAGGGGAAAGATGATCTTTCAGACAAGGCACTGTGTGCTGGGACTCTGCAGTGAGCTCCAACACTGCCACACATGCCTTACTCCATCCTCAGTGCCTTTCCCAACATCCCTGTTCTCCTCTCCTCTCCTTCCCTCCCTGTACTGGGCTGTGTTGTCTTTCTGTGGGCATGCACAGTTCCTTGGTAAAAGTAGGTCCCATGGGTCAGCTGTAAAGTAAATAATGACTGCCAATTATTAATTTTTGATTATTTCTTTCTTCTTTCTATCTCAGTAATTGCTTCCTATCATACCATACATCACAGTAATATTCTGTCACAGTGGGTTGGATTTATGTGGTGGGAGAAAGGGGCAAGGACCCATTTTATTTCATTTGTATAGCAAACAAATAATTCTGCAGAGTTCACAATATTCCACTAAGAAACTGATTTTAAATCAGCTGCTTGCTAAATCATCACTTTGATCACAGAGATGTTTGGTCTCAGACTCTGAGTTTGTTGGCTACATTTAAATTGCTGTCCCTGGATAATGGAGAACAGTCATGCACACCAACCTGTGGGTACACATCTGTTTTCAAAAAAACCCCAAAATTCTTAAGATTTTCATAGAGAAACTGCCTGCCCTGAGAAATAAACATACAAACTGTGATGAGTAAGTAAGCCAGTATGTGCACATGTGTGTGCAGCATGTTGTGAACACAAACTCCAAGGGGCAGTGCGTAACCAAAGTTTGCAATCTACTGGTTTTCCAGGTCTTCAGTCTTCAACTTATGTCACCTTGAATGCAAAATGAAACAGCTCTTAGCTGTATAGACTGAAGAAAGCCTCTGAAATCAGCCAGAATAGCTAAAAACTATTAGGTCATGAATTTTTAAAGCATGTGCAATGTGGGAAAAACCCACTGGGAAGAGTGTTCTGCATGAACCAGCAGCTGTGGTGGAGGGTGGAGAGGCAGGTGAGACAAGGAGCACTACCCAACCTCCCACCAACTACTCACTGCCATATGGTGTGCTGAGAAACTGGCAGGTATCAGGATACAGGAAAACTGGGAGCTATAAAAACTGTGAGCATATTATGCAAGGATTACCATGTTATACATATTGCAGTCTACTGTGGGCAAAAAGAAATAAAAACAAAAAAGAAAAAAGAAATAAAGAAAGAAAAAACCCAAGCAAAGCTAATTCCCTCAATTTACATACAGTTGTGTCTTGCAAGTAAAATACAAGATTCAGCCATTCCCAGCTTCTTGCTACATCAAGGGAAAAGCTGCTTCATTGGTAAAAGGGTTGTCCTGGGGTGAGCAGCAACCAGAGCAAAGCCAGGATAAAGAGTCTGGGGTAGGAGGGAGCAAAGGGCACAGCTCCAAGATAAAACCCAGGCAGGTCTCATGTTAATGTGAAAACTGCCTCCTCCAGGGTCTGCTGTCTGTGCAAACTGCCCAGGCCAGTGGGGCAGCACCCTAAACACAGAACTGATGAGCACAGCCAAGAGCTCAGCACTGGCTCACCTGCTCAGGGATTATCTCAAAGTACAAGCATCCATGCAAAGTAAGTTATGAAATAAAATCACTTCAGTCCTGGTCTTTGCAGGGAATCTCCCACTGACATGCTCTTCCCTCCTCTCTGCTCCCCCTCTCCAGTGGAGTGGGCTGGTGGGACTGGGGGGGAGCGACCTCACTCTGCCCCACAGGTGCCCAAGGCTCCCCATGGGACCTGCCACCAATGACACCAGCCCACCACCATGGCAGTGCCAGCCCATCCTCTGTGCACTCAGAGAGTCTCCGGGTTGAAATCCAGCACAATACAGGACTTTGATAGAACGACTTAGCTCAGTTGGTTACAACTTGGTTGTAATAATGCCAAGGTCATGTGTTCAATCCCCTGGGTGGGCCATTGACTGTAGAGTTGGACTCGATGATCCTTGTGGGTCCCTTCCAACTCAGAATAGTCTGTGATTCTGTGACATGGGAGTTACAGTCCTGACATCCCTGACACCAGAGACTGGGACAGGGCTGAGAGAGGTGAGGAGGCAAAGCAGAACTACCTTCCCTGTGCCATTGCTTCTCTACACCACTCTGATAATTCAGACACGTGATGATGCCTACAGAATAGCCAGGGCGAGTGACAGGAACCCCTTCTGTGTGATCAGGCGAAGGATTTACTGAGAGACAGCGCTGTACACCACAGAAAGTAAGAAACCCTGTGGGAGATGCCACCACACCTTGTTATTGAGACAGCTTTATCAAAATTACGGGAAGAACTAATTAGCAGTTAGTGGTAGGAGCAGATGACCTTTTTAAAAAGGAAGATCTTAGTTTTATGCCTGTGGCACCTCAATAACAAGCAGAAGGGAGAGGAAATACAGAAAGTAGGTGAGACTGAGGAGAAATTAGTTGAAAATTCATAAAGCAGGACTGGGCGTTTAGTTACAATGACTGAAGAAGAAGTGAGTTACTGCACAGAGAGAAGTCTCCTGAGCTCCAGTGTGCCTTTTCCGGGGCAGGGATTTCCTGCAGGTTTGCAGACAGGAGAAGGGACATTTCCAGGTGCAGCACCTCAGAGAAGGGTGCATGTCTCCTTGAGACAGAGCTGTAAATGCCATCCAGTGTTCAGGGAATGGCAGAGAGATCCTACTCACCTGAGCAATCAACCAAAACCCATCTGGGGCCGAATAAAATGTATCTGTTACGGACTAACCCAACACACAGTAAGCAAAGACCTCACTGACACCAGTGGGAAACAGCAGAGTCCCAGCTGGTGGCATTTGCAAGGGACAAAGGGAGAGTATTTGCACAACACACCTGTTAGTGGGACAGTCAGCAGGAGTCCCAGGTGGGACAGAAATGGCACCACTGAACAGCTGCCTTCCCATTGCCTTTGGACACCCTCACAAGGCCATGGCCAGCACTCCAAAGGCCAAAGAATGTGGCCTAACAATGAGAAAAATATTCTTCTGACAAAAACCTCGAGCCCACTCTCCACATAAAAGCTATGCAACAGGATGCTATTACAATAGCTTGTGGGGAAAATCTTCCAGTTGGTCAGCCCAGCTGTGGATCTGGGTAGCTTAAGGAGTCTGAATACATTTAATTTATTATTTTCACCATGGAAATGCTCAACAAAACTGACCTTTTCAGTTTCAATAAAACTGGATTTTCCTGCAGGTCCCCTGTCAGCCACTGCAATAATAAGTGGGAGTGCTAAAATCCAGAATTATTAAAAACTGAGAAAGAGTAAAATGGTGCCCCAGCCCCACCACTGCTGGGCTGGATCCAACTGCTTCACTCTGCTGGCAGATCCACACTGTCCTTCTAACATTTCAGAAAACCTAATTCCATCTGTGATTTTGCTGATGCAAATCTGGAGCATCTGCTAACTTCTGTGAAGTTAGTCCTGGCTTACTGGGTCCCACTTGGAGCAGGATATGGCCACTGCATCTCTGCTGCAGCTCCTGTCACCCAGGGCAGGCCACTTGGTTGTAATAATGCCCAAGGTCATGGGTTCAATCCCCTGTGTGGGCCATTGACTGAAGAGTTGGACTCGATGATCCTTGTGGGTCCTTCCAACTCAGAATAGTCTGTGATTCTGTGATTAATGGGGACCCTTTGGTACTGCTGTCTGTCCTGGCAGGTCTTTTCTTTCCCATCAAGCTCTTCATTTACCTGTTCCTTAAAAGAGCAATAAGACTCAGTCTTCAGGCACCAAGGAAGATGCATCTTTCTTTGCCCTCTGAGATGCTGCTTCCCTCTGGCTGGCCAGGGCAAGGAACTTGAGCAGGATGGGAGACATGGGGATGGGCAGACATTCGCAGAATGATTTTAAAGTTTCTTATGTTTTTAGCAAGGAGTTTTAGCATGCCTGTCCTTCAGGCTGTGAGAAACAAAGTCTCAACCTCGTAGGTTTTTAATTAAAATTTATTATATGATAAAAGCAATTGCAGCATGCTGGGTACAATGGACACAAGCACTGCTCGCCATCGCACCCTGAACACAGTGTAACTCTAACATTTATTTAGTCTCAACATACATATTCATTCAACTCATGCACAAACATTTTAAGTACATTGTTAAGCAGTTTAACATATACTACTATAGCTAAGTCACTTTTACAACTCTAGTGATAACCCCACCATAAATTCTGTTCCCCTTAGAAGTAGAAAAGTTTTAACTCTTCAACCTTCCTGTTAAAATTCATGTGGTCCTTGACAAAGTTATAGGAGATAAAGTGATTTAACACCATCCTGTTTATCTCTCCATGTGGGTGTAAGTTGGAATTTTTGTCTAATTGGCTGGCCATATGTTTTTTCTCATGTCACCATAGGAGCCCCAATAACCCATCCGTTTTTACTCACACAAATCACATTCATACTTCTCACAAGACTATGACCAGTCTCAAGAATAACAGTTATAAAATACAGCTAGAAAAATATTGATGTCTGTTTAGACATGTGCATTGTTATGTATCCGTCATTTGGCAGCAGTTGAAAAAAAAAGAAATTATTTCTCTCTTGTGTTTGACTTCCTCCAGTGCCTGTGCTCAGGAAGGTATCCTCAAGTGGGATGAAATTCAGGCATTCCCATCTAAGTCAATGCTCCTGGAACCAGGGACTTTTGAAGTATCCAATTCTCCATTTTGCATGTCACCATTTTAGCAAAATATAGATATAAGTAGACAAAATGTAAGACAGAGCAGCTTTTAATAAGCCTCTCAGATCCCAGACAAGCCACGTTGTTAACAACAGCTACAGCCACCTTCCAGCGTGTCCCTTCCCCTCCCCGTGTGCTGCATTAGCTCCAAAGGCCCTATTGTCTCTAGAGACTCAAAATGAGTTGCTAACACACCAGTTGTTAATACTGTGCCTGACTCACATATTTCACATGTCAGACAGACAACAGCAGCTGACTGAAAACAGGAGCCAATCCCAGGAGCTGTGATGGGGTGAGGAGGTGCCGTGTGTGGCCGCAGGTGGCACAGAGAGCCCCAGGACATGGGTCATGGGATGCCACTCTCCATACCTGCCTCCCCCATCCATAACACACACGGGGCTCCATTTAATCAGGGCTGCATTTGCCATCCCTTCAGGGATGTGCTGCCCAGGTATGACTGGAGTGTATTGCTGGGACAAGACATGGTCATTGCCAAGTAGAGGTGCTGCTGTTTCCAGCCGAATTGTGCTTCCAAGCAGGCTTCCATGCACACTGCCTGTTCCTTAAAAGAAGGATGCAAAAATGGGCCAAACCTTTTTTCTTGGCAGGTTTGCTCTTCCTTTGCCCTATCCAAAATACAAGAGCATGCAAGTATCTGAGCTATGATGACAGAAGCTTTGGGTCTCCCTGTTTCTGCAGAGGAATTAATCCCTGGAGGCCCAGTCTCAGCTGAACCTTTTTCAGTATTTGTTGGCTATGGCAGCAAGTGCAGAATATGCAGCTCAGGAGTGACTGCAGCTTTCAGTGGTACCCTCCTGCTCTCCCTTGTACAGAGGCATGTTCTGCTGCCAGGTACCAGTGGACTACATGGAGATGGAGCACCACTTTGTCCAGATTTTCAGCTCCTGGACAAAACTTGACTGGCACAGAAAGCTCTTGGAGCCAAAATCCTCAGTATGTGCTTGCATGTGGGGAACTCTTGAGAGCTCCTGCTCCATCCCAGTTGTCTTAAGCTCAGTCTCTGCTTCAACACAATATTCTTTCCTTGACAGCTTGAGTAAAAATAACTTTTCTTATTCTGAAGACCATCAAAAATAAAAGCCGACAAAAATAAAAACTTTCTTCCTATTCTAACCATCATTTTTGGGAGAGCTTTTCAGTAAAATTGCTGAGGCTATTGGCATGGGAATAGCTTTTGGTGTTACTATTCCCTGAATGTTGTAGCTTACTGTGGTTACATAGTGCAGGTGCTGCAGCAGCTCCTGGAGCTGCACCTGGGGCTGGGGCCATTGGGCAGGACATGGGGCAGCAACATGGGATGAGATGGTCCATGCCTGGAGAACTTACAGCCCAGCAGTCTCATGGCATCCTTGGGGCTGTTGGGATGTCTTCAAGGTGGTCCAACTTCAGAAAGTTACAAATAAAAGCAACTTTCAGAAGAGTTGATTTGAAATGTTAAGTTCATCAGAATTAGTAGCTTTATGTTCCCAGCTGAGAGCCCTGACCCTGCCAGCTGTGTCAGCACTGGAGAGACAGCAGTGCCTTCAGCGGGGAGGCTTCAGACTTTGGCAATACAGGGCAAATTACAGACCTATGGAGTTTGATTATTTGTTTCATAGCCCCTACACATAAATATTATTCCTGAAAACCCATAGCAAAGCCAGCTGAAAAACAAAGGAAATAAAGGGAGCAAGTGAAAATCTAATCATAAAGTAAGGATGAGGATGTGCCCATCCACAAGCTCTGAGTTACAGCAATTTATTTAAGACTTTTTATCTGTTGTTTTGTTCTGTTTACTGGAGCTTTAGACCTTTGATCCTCCCACTGCATTTGCCAAAGGCAGTACGGATGATTGCACCTGACACATTTCCTCTACCAGTGACATTCAGATGCCTTTCAGCCATAGGACCAAGGCAGCTGCAGAGCAGGATGCTGATGGAAAGTGGATTAGGAGATTGCTCATCCTCTCAGAAAGTCACCTGGGACAGCTGTGTGTCACTAAACCCTGTGTCAGATGGAGAGAAAGGGTATTTTGCACAAATCATGAATTCGGTTTAATTATCACAGTTCGCAGCTTGGGCAGGAACCCAAGGCATGAGGCTGGTGGCTCACACTCCAACAAGAAACATAAGAAAACAACCCAGAGGTTTTTAAAATAGGCATGACACCTCAGGCAAAGCCTGTGGCAGAGAGAGGGAAGATCCCAGAGCATCCACATCCCAGCCCTGCACCAGGCTGTGTGCACTCAGAGAAAAGGTTTCAGAACAGCACCGGCCTCCCTGCCTGGCAGAGACATGGGCTCTGAACTTCCTACCAGCAATCTGGCTACTGAGTCACAGCACGTTTTAAGCCAAGTGCTTGTGAGATGGGAGGGGGAGGGGAAACCTCTTCATAGTTTATTCTGCAGAAATTAAAGGTCCTTCATTTCAGCCCCACTTGGTACACACAGCATCTGCAGAAATGTTCCTTCACATCCAGGTCCAAACACGGTGCTGGTGCCTCCCCACTATCCCCAAGAAACACAGAAGTGAACCTGCCCCTGCCCCCTTCAGCAAATGAGGTGACTAGTACCTTCCCAAGACAACTTTATATGAAACTGGACTCAAAGAAACAGTGCAAAATCAAAGACTGCCCAGGACAAATTAAGCAAGCCCCTTTGTGCACATCATTGAAGCCCAAATTTTAAGGAAATAACCTTATGTGCTTCAGACAGTTTGTTTCACTCTGCCAGTTCTTCAAATGTCTTTAAATTACACATGCTCAAATAGAAAAGGATGGCAGTGGATGCTGTAAAGGATCCTGAAAAGGTTGCTGTAACTAAAGTTTGTTCCTTAACAGATGAGATGCCAGCCATACCATAAAGCAGCATAAAATCTAAATGGATTTTCCGAATATTTTTCCTTCACTTTGATTCAAGAAAAAGAGGGCTCCTCTTTGCAGCCTGTCAAGGAGCACTCTGAACACTGCCGGGGTTTCCCTTTGGGTCTCTTACTATTTATCTAATTTCCTAAGAACATCTCTTAAGAATCATCCATGGATCAGATATCTTCAAAAAAGCAAGTTTTTATGTTGCTTTTTATTACTATTTATTTTTTAAATGTTTTCAATACTTTTACTCCAGTTTTTCTCAGTCCCACTATTCCCACAGGAATTAAAGCAACTGAACACACAATCCTAACCTTTGTTGATCTATCTTGTTTTCAAGAGATGCAGCTCTTTGTGCGGTCAAAGAAGACAACTCCAGGCATTTGCTCTACACCACAGCCTGTCCTCTGTGTAGTCATTAGCTCTGCTCACCAGTTATCTACTCCCTGGATAAGTTTACCATGCTGCAAAAAAGAGAGAAAGTGAAGGTCTGTGTGACAATACATTGCTAGTGCAGAAAGGGCAACCTGGTTCCCCTGGGCTAAGAGGAGCGCCAGGTGGGGAACTCCAAGGCTCAATCAATCCATTTACAGCCACTGACACCTGCTGGGGCAAAGGCCCACCCAAGGAGGCCCATCCCTAATAATACACCGTGTTACATGCTAATAATACCCCCTCTTGCCTGTGCAGGGACTGTGGGGACACTTCCCTGTAGCTATCACTGCTGGGACAACTCTAGCAGTGTTCCAGTGTCTCAGTGCCAGCTGCTGTCAGGAGCCTGAGCAGTCCCTGAAATAGAGCTTTCAAAAGTGCCCCAAAACAGACACTGGAGAGGTGTTAAATGTGCCTCAAAGTAGACACTAACAGCTGCTGGGTCAAACTCTTTGCTGGCTCAGTGGCCACAGCTACCCCATAATGGGCACATGGGGCTTCCTCCTGCTGCCTTCTCTGCTTCAGTTCCACTCCTTTGGTAAACAGGCTGAGGAAAAGACACCTTCCTTTATAAATGAGACTGTTATCTCAGATTCACCTTTTCCCTTCTCTTAATGAAAAGCAAGTTTCTACAGCATGTCAGAGAAATGGCCCATCAGTACAGTGTAGTCAGGCTCTTCCAATGTATTTCTTGGAGAACAGGGAGTTCCATGGCAGGTCCAGCCATGCATTTGCATCTGACTCCACCCTCAACAGAGGGACAACTGGCCTCTCTGCACCCCTGCAGGCAGCAGCACCACCTCCCTCTTGTTACCAACTGCACCTACTTTCAAAAGCACTCCCTCTTTTTTCTCTTCAGTTTCTTTTTAGGCTTTTCTTCTCACTCCTGCCATTGCTCAGCCTGTCAGGCAATGCTCTACATCAGGGCTTGTTCTGGTTCCCAGAGAGTCTTGCTTTTTGAAAAGATGAAATTTCCCAGCATCCTCAAGCCACTTTACATTTTCCTGTCCTTTTTCTAACATAAGCCCTATCCCTTCATTCTTGTTTACCACTCTCATTCCCTTTACTATTTTTTTCCCCTGTTTCTATTGACCCATTTTTCTTTTCACTCTCTTCCCTTCAATTCTTTGCTTCTCTTTTTTTACCCTGCCCCATTCTAGTGAAGTTTTCTGGCTAGATATATTACCCACTGTGCTCAGGGTAAGCAGTGCATCTGAATTCAAGCTGCACTGTACAAGAACAGCAATACTATATACACTTACAGAAACAGCAAATCAAAATCTTAGTGTTCTCCCCTCCCTGTGCTAAATTCCCAAAGCCAGACACCTCCCATTACCAAACCAATTTTAAATAAAGCTAAATGGGAAGCAAATTGGGCATTTAGAGCCTGATGCACTCAGCTGCTCTCACTTCAGTAGCTGCACTGCACCCCTTTCCTCAGGTCCCAGCTCTCCACTCACCGCCGTGTTCCCCATTCTGCCAGGGGTGATACAGACACCCTGCACTGCCAGCTAAGCAATATATGTCACTCTTCCTTGCCTAAGATTAAAATGAATATGTTCACTTATTTTCTATTACAGGCTACAGCACAAATCAGAGAGCGCCAGGGAGCGTGTTCTGCTCTTGGCTTTGTGCCCCATGGACAGAGTTGCCTTCCTTGGCCAACCAGTCCCCCACTGTCATGGTAAACCCTTAGACACCTCTGCATAAAATGGGTGTCAGTAAATAACTGACATGCTCTGAGATTACATGATTTTGTGCTTTTTACACCTAAAGCAAGTGAATCCTGACCTACCTTCTAACCTCATCCTTTTAGGACAGGCCTTCCCCAGGTAGATGGAGGGCAGAGCACACCTGGGTAACATGCATTCCCTTCACAAACCATACAATATCATCTGGAAAATAAAAGTCCTTTAATTGAAAGCAGTGAAAAATAAGAGTGATGCCAAGAAATACTTTTTTTTAGCCCTAAATACAACAAGGGAGTGGAGCACAAGTGCTGTGGGGAGAGACTGAGGGAGCTGGGGGTGTTTAGCCTGGAGAAGAGGAGGCTCAGAGGTGACCTCAGCATTGTCTAGAACTACCTGAAGGGAAGTTCTGGCCAGGTGGGGGTTGGTCTCTTCTCCCAGGCACTCAGCAATAGGACAAGGGGGCACGGGCTCAAGCTCTGCCAGGGGAAATTGAAGTTGGAGATCAGGTAGAAATTCTTTTCAGAGAGAGTGCTCAGGCATTGGAATGGGCTGCCCAGAGAGTGGGTGGATTCCCCATCCCTGGAGAATTTTCAGCTGAGCTTGGCCGTGGCACTGAGTGCCATGATGTGGTAAAGGGACTGGAGCTGGCCCAAGGGTTGGACTTGATGATCTCGGAGGTCTTTTCCAACCCAATCCATTCTATGATTCTATGATAAGAATAAAAATTGAGAAATTAGAGGGTAAAGGAGAACTAGCTAGGAGATAGTACTACAAGTTTATACACTCTATGTATTTTCTTTCCATTTTAAAGAGAATCATTTCTAGGGTGGCTGTCACCCATGTGTGAATTATGACATCTGGCTCTGGAGGTTGTAGATGCAGAGACTAAACACCCCACCCATACATGCTGACACAGGGCTCTTCCTTGCACTGCCAAAGGGATGCAGAGGAGGTAACAAAGAAACATGTCTTAAATTAAGAGTCAGAAAAGGAAAATCTCATTGTGAATGGAAAACTACAGAGAATTTACATGGATACACATAGACACACATACCCCTGTACATGCATTGTGGGAGGGAAGGAGGTAGAATGAGACAAGGGAAGATCCATAAAGATCTTCCTGTTCTCACCAGAACACACTAGTCCTGTTAACAGGGAAAAATCCAGTTCTTGTAAACCAGCAGATCTCCCAAGTTGTTGCCTAACATCTACATTTTCCTTTCTGTTTAGCTCTACTCTTGGACTACTGAGCTCCCGATTTAAAATATGCAGAATCAGTGCAAGGAACTGTCAGAAAAAGCAAAAACAGTTTTCTCCTGAAGACTCAATTGAATTATTCTGAACTGATTAATTAAAATTGAATTCTCTTTTGACACAAAATCTCCTGCTTGCTAGTTCTTGTTACATCTATTACCTAGTTTCCACAAGAAGATATTTCACTCTGTAATGAAATAAACTTCAAGGACCCTGTGGGATCAAACCAAAAGTTTCCTGTATTCTGAGAGCTGCAAGGGCAGTGAGGCTGCAGTGCAAGCCGGCACCCTTAATGAAAAAGGGTTGACATGGCACCACTGAGCTCCTCTCAGTGATCTCTGTCATTGCTTTTTAATGTGCAGGAGGGCAAATAACTGAGTGTTGATTAGAAACAGCTTGATTTGCAAAGTGACAGCCTAAAGTCAGGTCTTAATTCGGTCCCTCCAAAAACCTGGGGAGAGAGGAGGGGATTTCCTTCCATCCTAAGAACAACTTGACCACTAGGAAGAATTACTAAAGTAGTAAGGCCATTGGCACCTCCAGCAAGCAGCTGTGGGTTTACCATCATTTTTTTGGGAAGCTGTCAAGGGGATCACCTGCATTAGGGATGAGTGTGAGTGAATTGGCTACAAGAGTGAGACCATTCACATTGCAATTGGTGCTTCAGGTCTGACAGGCTATAAAATATTGCTTTGTGCTTTACCTCATCACACTTGGAGCCTAACGAGACACTTGACATAGTGAGAAACCATCCAAAAGGGATGTGAGGGCACAGCCTGGCCCTGGATGACATAAGGGACAATTTCAGTGCAGTGTTGAATTAACAGTAGCACAAGAGTCACCAGCGACTTTCACTGTACATGTAAAATCATGTTGAGCGAGACAGAGCAAACATGATTTGTGTCTCTTGTTTTCTACCTGTTCTCATTTTATGGCGCTTGCAAAGACACGATGAAGTCCCCAGCGCCATAAGCCTTGGCCCCAGAAGCTGGCATGGCCATCCAAAGCACAATGTTTGTGTGTTGGCTGTTTGGGGCACTGTAACAGGGCCACAAAACAGGTACTCTCCACATCCCCAAACTGCTTCCAGCTAACACAGCCAGCAGCCTCCTAATGGAAAGTTAAAATGTAAACACAAGCTGCTATTTTAGTGCAATCACACAAATGTAGCAGCTTGTGGTCTCTCCTCCTTTATTTCCAGCATGGACAGAATGCCTGAATCAAGCTGTAGATATTCCTTTTTCTTTTTTCTCCTTTTTATTTCTTCCTATGTGCCCAGTCAATTAAATCTTGCTCACATAAGGAATTCTTACTTGCCTTATTCCTACAATGACAGTTGACAATGTTCAGACTAAAGGATGCCAAAATCTGGTTTTCCCTAGGTAGTAAAAACACAAACAGAAATCAAACCCAAGCAGACTAATAAAGGATTACAAGAGCTGACAATGCTTTGTGAATTTGAAAGGTTACATTGCTCCGTTCAAAATAAACCTGAAATAAATCCTGAGTCCACCCTGAGCTTTTGCCTCCCCTTTTCACAACATTCTTCCCTTTGTCATATGGATAGTTGTTCACAAAGGAGTTCACTGACACCACCTTGCTCATCTAGTCCAGATGGCCCAAAGTGATGAAAATCCAAAGGTATTCCAGAAAGTGACCTTGGAAGTGCTTTAGTGATTCAAAATTCAGGGAAGACCGAAAGCCTGACTCTGGAAGCATCACTGCTTTAGCTCTAAGGAAAACCAATGCACCTAGGCAACATCTGATTTTTAAAGGACAACAGCAGATTCCCCAGCTGACAAGACATCTGCTACAGTATTCCACAATCCCCGACTTACAAAGGAAATAAGAGCCAGTTTGCATCGCATATGTCCATAGCCAGGATTTTTGCCTTCTCACCCTTCAGATTCTATTACCTCTAATGAAATGAGGTGACAATGACTGTTCAGAAATGAGAATGAGAGGGAGGGATCAAGGGGAAATCTACAGGCCAAAGATAGTTTACTTTCTTTTTTCCCCTAATTGATCTGTTAGCTCTCCCTTGAGGAGCTGGCCAAACAAACACCTGCAGGGCTGTGCTGCCCTCACCTCTGTGTGTCAAATACATGGAACCTCTGCCTAAATCACACCCAGCCTGGCAAAATAAATATTAAATCATCAGCGGTTTGCAACACAAAAACCACTCTCTCGCTTTTGCTGAGTACTATTTGAAATAAAGATGGATCATAATGTGAGTCATTTATCTCTCCTCTCTGATGCATTCACACCCGCCCACCACTGCAGGGGGATTGAGAGAAGTGACCTGAATCTCAAGCACTCTTGGGTTTGCAAACAAAACCCAGCCAATGAGGTCATGCAAATCCAGGCCTAAATCTGTGGCTTCCCCTTTGCCCCTGGTTTTGCTCCTCTCAGTGTTCCAGGCAGTGGAAGTGCAGGAGAAACAGGGAGCAGCATCATGTAGTGATACAGCAGCCCCAGGATATGGCACTCCCATTTCACAGGAGGGATATTCAAGCAAGTGAACTAGGTGGAATCCCAGCTGACCACAATACTTGTACTTATTTTAGTTGCTTGCTGAAAACAGCCTGACAGATGCAAACAATGGGAGAAGAAGAAAAAGAATCACTGGCTTCCTTTGCAGGCTGAGCCCCCTCTGCAAAAATCAATTCTTCCCACTATAGAACTGTTAAAGGTAACATGGGAGGGAAGAGACAGAGCCAAGAAGAAAAGAGGTGGCAGGAAGGTCTGGTCAAAGGCCTTGTTTCTGCAGCAGGTGAGTGGGATGGACAGCACAGAGACATGTTCCCTGGGATGAAGGAGCAGAAGGCAAGAGGTGCTGAAGAGAGACAAGGTCTGTGATAAGGGCTCAGGAGCCAGGCCTGACCCGAGCCTGGGAAAAGTGTTGTGGGTTACACTGTGCAGTTATTTTGCTTTGGTTGCTCCTCAGAATGGTTGTTCAGGAGCAGGCTCACATGCCTGCACGGTGCTCCCTCTCTGCTGAGTCATTCCACCAACTCACAAAACACATAAAATGAGAAGAATGAGTGCAAGTGCCAGGAGATTTGCCCCTGTTCCCGGCAACCTAAAAAGGAACTTGTTTATGTCACCTATGAAAGAGCTGTGACACATTCCTTCAGTGATGGAGTGATCCCACTAGGATCACTTTTGCTGGCCAACACTGAGCATGTTTTTCTCCAATTCATCTTTCCAGTATGATTTATTCCACACATCCACTTGGAAAAACATGCTCAGTGTCACCCCAATGGCTGCACAGCCAAGTCCATCACTAGACTGATAGATCCTTGTTCCATTTCTTGTCCAAACACCGTCAATAAGGAGCTGTGTTTGAGGTGCACACACATTCTGTCCCCGAGTTTTAATGTCTCTGGCAATGACAAAGCAAATCCATCCAGGACAGCAAAGCCAATTCTAAGGAGCCCCAAATGCCAGAACTGGGTGGGATTGGAATACACCCAGTGGAGACCTAAACTTAGACCAGCACATCCCATCCCCTGCAACAAGTTATGTCTTTGAGAACAACATCACCTTCAGGTTTGGTCCTGGGAAGGGCCATCAGCAATTACTGCACCTCAACCACCATTCTTCCAGGATGGACAAATCAGGGGCAGTAAAATACTCCAAAGCCCTTCACCCCTATGTGTTGTTCTGGGGAGTATTTCAACAAATATCTTTGTACATCCTGTAGAAAAAATCCCTCCCAGCACCTCCCCAGTGTAACAAGGACAAAAGCTCCAGCTCTCAGTTACTCCAGGTAATCAAAGGAGTTTCCAAAGAGAAGTTTGGCATGTCATTTTTGGGATTCTGAGACTGGTAGATCTGGCTCTTCTCACTTAGACTAAATCAAATGCTTCTCAGGCTTCCCTTTCTAAACCATATTGTTCCTTCTGAGCCTTTTGGCTATATTTTATGAGATAACTGATGTTCTCTGTCTCCAGGGGACAATTTGTTACTGCTGCTACCAAAGGATGAACCACATGATCTAATACATCTCTTCCAATTCTGTCTTTTGAGGTTTCTATAATTTTTGCAGAGATTTCTATTTTGTTCCCAAAGAAAGGTTTATGTACCCTACAATTTGTCCCCTTGATGTTTCTTGGTCTGATAAAGACATTGCCTCTCCTGGAAATCTTGCCAGATACTAGCCATGCATAAGCATTGTTCCAGGGGCAGAGTACATGGGATTATTTCATTTTTTAAAAACGTTGGTTACATCCCAGAAAACACACTTTTATTCCACTTTGTTTTATTCCTAGCATTACTTATCTAGCATTTCCTGCTATAACTAGCATTACCTTGTGCTTCTCCCTCTTCCACAACCCTACCTGGCATTATCCCCAGCCTGCCAAGCTCATCCTCACTGCCTGTTTGTGTGTAAACAATTTAAAGAAAATGGTCTTTAGAGAATAACTGTGTTCCCCCAGTCAGGCCTGGCTACTCTAAAACATCACCAGTAATATAATCAGATCCTGGGACTGGTCATAGAAGAAATTTAGCTCAAGAATTTACATAGGCAGTTGTTTGAACTGTGCTTTCATCCAGCACCTTGTACACACTGACTTCAGCTGGGCACCAGAATGAGAGGAGCTTGCAGAGGAGTTTGCTCCCCATTTTGCTGACATATGGGGCTCAATTCCAGGTGCATTGGCAGCCTGGTGAGCTGCTTTTTGAGGGAAGGATCCAAAGGGAATGAAGGATTAGAGACCTGGGAGACAACCTGGCCCAGATTTGCTTTAGAGTTTCCAACAAGGCTCTTAATTTGCTGCTTTGTTGCACTGCTCTGGGTGCCCCACTCGGAGCTCTGGCCACAGGGGCTGCCTTTGGGTCTCTGCACTGGAGGAAGGGGCAGAAGGTGTGAGGCAAAAATGAACACTTGGGTTTTTCTGGCCTGAAGATTTGCCTGATCCTAAGAAATGTATCACATTGCAGATAAATACACACACACATATGTATAGAATCACAGAATCATAGAATGGATTGGGTTGGAAAAGACCTCCCAGATCATCAAGTCCAACCCTTGGGCCAACTCCAGTCCCTTTACCAGATCATGGCACTCAGTGCCACGGCCAAGCTCAGCTGAAAAACCTCCAGGGATGGGGAATCCACCCCCTCTCTGGGCAGCCCATTCCAATTCCTGAGCACTCTCTCTGCAAAGAAGTTTTTTCTGCTCTCCAACTTCAATTTCCCCTGGCAGAGCTTGAGCCCGTGCCCCCTTGTCCTATTATATATACTTTTTAACCCATAAACCTTAACTATTTTGCTGCTCCTATAGGATGATGGGTTTGAAATATCCCTTCCAAAGCTGGGATGGATGTTTCCAGTGTTGGGGTTTATTGAGCTCCTATGGCTGCTGTTTCCAAGGCTGCTTTGTCATATATTTCTTTATAAGAGATTAAGAATGGCAGAGGGGCTTTGCAGATAAGGATTTGAACTGCAGCCTTTACACTAGAAGTGTAATAGGAACATCAGGGAATTAAATAAAATTATATTTTTCCTAGATGTCTGCTTAAAGAGGAAATTCAGGATTTTACAGATGCCCCAGAGACAAACTATTACATTATATTCCTCACAGTTCTTATTTGAGTTCTGTCTGTTTGAGCACCACAAATAGCACAGAATCATTCATAAAGAATGGGCAAGAGAGACTGTGTCCCATCAATATTTCAAGCTTGGTTATCAAATCAAGAGAAATTCATGAGTTCTGCTCCAGCTCAACATTTTCAGGTTTGATACTATTGTTTGACAGTTTAGGGGGTTTCCCCTCTGCATTCTCATTGTCTTTAATATTTTATATAATCTTCCAGTTGATGCTATTGTAAATTTTTTTTTCACTTGGCTGCCCTAACCAGTTTTTTCTTTTCTCTTTCAGCAGGGAGAAATTCACACTCATTTGCTATTTGTGGGGTGATGACATAGTGTGAAGAAGCAGTAATGATGACTGACTGATAGAAGACACCATATGTTCTCTTCATTTTTCTCTGTGCTATTTTCTGAGATGAATAAAGACTCGGTATATGATGAACTTCCCCATAATATATAATTTTAAAAATTGACTTTTTTCCCAAATAATTGTCAGAATGGGGGAAATAATCTGTTTTTCTAAAGCATTCAGACAGTATTGCTATAAATATCAAGCTCCAAATGACCAAGATAAATAATTTACATTCTCTTCCACCAGAAATATTTTACATTTATCTAAGCACCAAAAACAACTTTACAATTAAATTCACTCACCCCCAAATGTTTTCCAGCTTTCCACAGCAAACATTCTGAAAATATAAGTTGCATTTGCTGATGACTAAGCAAAGGTAAACAATTCCTTCTTGTTTTAAAAGAATTTAGAATCTATATAGGATGGTTAAGTGATGGTCTGCAAGGTATGATAACCAGAAATCCTGATTATAAGCACACTACTGGTATTGTCAGATCACAACAATACTGGATTATATGTTGGGATGTTTCTTTGCACCCTGAGTGTATGAGTCTGCACAACTAATAAAACAAAAGATTCCCTTCAATAAATATGGCATTTGCTTTAATATCAAAATAATTAGAAATCTCATTTCCTAGAAATAACTGAATAAAAATCTTTTACTGTTCTAGCATATGCATTTATCAAGTATATTATTTTCTTACGTAAGTATTTTCTTTTTTATTTTTTTTTCTGTTCTGTCCTCTTAGTTCATTTTACCCTCTCAAAACCAAGGTTTTGTGATTGTTGCTCTTCCTCTTAACTTTGTAATAGCCACTAACTAGCCCCAGACTACAGCAGAGCCATACACATCTGCTTATATTATTAAGCAGTCAGGAGCACAAACAAAGAAGTAAACAAAAGGGATTCATGTTGCCTTCTGTTCCACTGGAGACAGAGAGGGGAGAAAAAATAAAAATCAATCCTCCCAAAGCCAAAAATAACCCCCAGAAATCGTTGGGTTTAGGTACCTTATTTTTTGAATTCTCAGGAATTTTTTGCAGGTAATGGAGCCAAAACTGAAGAAAAAGATAATTATGAGTCCTGCAGGGAGCGGGGCAGAGACCTCGTGCCAGGGCTCGTGTCTGGGCTTTGTTTTCAAGGTCATTCATTTAAAGCATTTCTCATAACACAACCTGAATAAAGAATACAGAGCCACATTCTGCTCACCCTGCTCACAAAGGCATCAGCCACAGATGCAGCAGGGAAGGTTCCTTAAGCCACACGACCAGGACTTGGCCCTTGGAGGACACGATTCTCCCCAGTCACCTGCCATAGCAACAGACATCCAGGAATGGTTTGCATTTATTGTATGCAACTCACTTCCCCCAGTTAGACTGATTATTTTTGCTGTGACAGCTTATGCACCCTGCACCACAGAGAGCAGGACAGAAGGTGCTCAGGTAAAGCAGTGGTTGCAGTTTTCACATGTTATTCTTCCTTTGAACTCCAAGTGGCATGAATGCATCTTCCCCTGGAAGGCTGTACCACGTGCACCTTTTTTTCCTATGACAATAGAATTACATAAAGCCTGATCTCAAAACTCTCAATCAAATATTACACCCTATCAGCAAAGAACTGGCTTGCTTAAGGACTAGAGAATTAGGTCCCTAATCAATATTTTAATAAATAACCCCTAGTTAGGCAGAACAATTGATTGCCAGGGAGCAGACTAGGTATAATGTATTTCTGTTAATCCAGTCAGAGGATAAATGTCATAGTTTGTTCATAAGACACACCTGAAACTATTCTGAGGGCTGTAGATGGGCGCAGTGTTGACACACACAACACTGGACATGTACAATGTCTGGCTAAGGCTGGATGTCAACACAACACGCCTGGCTTTGTTTGTTGGAAAGCCCCGCTGCCTCGGGGGTGCCCACCCAGCTCGGCTCCCTGGCACCAAGGGCAGCTCCCGGGACCCACAACGTGCCCCCTCGATGCCCAACACTGGGGGCACTGTTTGATCTAATTCTGGGGTTTCTTAATTTCAGCCAGTGGCCACTTCATTCCAGCAGCAATAGCCAGGCGTGCCACCGAGGCCACTCGGGGGGATTAGACCCATACCCTGGCTTTGCCCTCATTAGGCTCTTTATTCTGCCGTGCTGGGAAAACCTCTCGGTATTTTAGGGTGGGAAATAGCCAGCAGAGAGTGCAAGAGGCCCCTTCTGTGCAGTGACTGCACAGTCCATAGCCAGGCCCAAGACAGGTGCCTTACCTTGGTGCCCACCATGCCCTGACTACAGTGAGTTTGCTCCCATTTGTTGTCTGAGGGCACCATCACTTCAGTTCCCTTCTAATTACTTCTATGGTGTCTGCCCTTGGGGCGTGTGTTCAAAATCGCCTCCTTTTGGCAGCAAGTATGGGCCACGGATCTTCCCAACTATCTCAAAACACAAATTTTCAACAACAATGTCAAATTGCAGCCCGGAGCAGATGCCGGGCGCGATACTCGTTTCCACATTGAGAACATGGAACAGCCTCCCTGCCCCGCTCCTCCCTTCCCCCAGCACCCTGTCCGGGACCTTTCCTCCGTCCCCACAACTTCCCACTCGGCGGTTGGGGTGTCTCGGTGGGAGAGATATCGGTGGGAGAGGCTCGGGGTGCAGACGCGGGTGCCCGCACGGCGGTCCCCCCCGCGCCGGCAGACAGAGCGCTCTGCCCGCAGCGCCCGCTCCGCAGCTCCCTGCAGACAATGCCCAGCCCAGCGGGGCCGCCCCAAACTTGGGAGCCGAGCGGCACCCCTGGAAAGGCGGCGGCCCAGCCGGCCCCGCCCGCGCCGCGGCGAGCGATGATGCTCCGGGGGCGCTCCCGGCGGGCGCGGCCGCACCTGCGGCCAGAGGAGCGCACGGGCACGGCCCGAGGTGCGCAGGGAGCGGAGCGGAGCGGAGCGGGAGCGGGGCCGGGGCGCGGCGG
>VWZD01003522.1:297682-362864 GCA_013396695.1 Sakesphorus luctuosus | reverse complement strand
CCCCGGCGAGCGGGCGGCGCCGTAATTAGCAGTGCCGGTAACTGGGGCTCGGGGTCGGGCGCGGTGCGGTGGCCCCGGGGCTGCGGCGCGGCCCCTCCGCCCCATCCCGCTCCGCTCCCTCCGCACCGGGCGGGGCCGCCCAGCCCGCTCCGCCACCGGCACCGGCACCGGCACCGGCACTGGCACCGGCACCGGCACCGCTCCAGGTGCGGATGGAGCCGCCGGGTGTCACCGCTCGGGGAATCGCGGCCGGCGTGGGTTTGGGTCACGAAAATAACGGGATTCGGAGCAAACTAGTTGATAAATGCAGGCGTCTCCGTGGGCTGGAAACCCGCTTCTCCCGGAGTTCAAGCCTATGCGAGCAGGAGCGGTGTGAGGGGACACGAAGGCACTTTTTTATTTCTGGAGTTCTGTGTCGAGGACAGACAGGGGTTTGCTTTGGGCGCTGCTCTCCCGCAGGAGCACTTCTCGCTATGTCCCGATTCCCCCGCCCCTGCTCGGCGACACGGGCAGCTCGCACCTTGTAATGCCACTTTAAACCTCACCCGGCCCTCCAGAACGAGCATATTCAAAGCACGGCAAACATACAGCAAAGAATCATTTGTACAAGTGTGTTAGTCCCAGTGTGGTAGTGATGGGCAGCCGGATAGCCCAGACACCTTCCTGACATCTGGGATTCCCCGGTGCTGGATGTGGAAGTAGCCAGGAATGATGTGATTTCTGGTTGTAGCTGTGTGATTATTTTTTTAAGCTTTTTGAGGGGTTAGGAAAGCCCCTTATTGTAATTGTATTATAATGTTGCTTTCTGTCTGTTGCTGACTTGTGTTGTGTGCAGATTAACATGCCTTAAAAAATCCAAATATGCACTTTTTTTAATATTAGATACTTACCCCGAAATGCTTGTGTTTTATTGCTAGATTTAAAAGTTGCAGCTCTTCAGAGAATAGGCTGTGTGTACAGTAGCAGAGAGAGAAGGTGAATGGTAGACCTGAATAGTCTCAGGAGTGAAAATCGGCAATGTCGCTGCTCAATCCGTTTGGTTTATTAATGATGCTCCCCATTTGACGAGACAGAGAGCCCCAGTTTATCCCGAGAAGATTTCATTTTGTCAGATGCCTGGTGTCTCATCAATTCCTTTCATGTCCCTGGGATTTTCTCTTTTCCAGGCTCAGGCCACAGCAGCTCTCTGTGTTGGGGATAACCCTTAAGCTCTTCTTTGGAATTCATGAGCTTCCAAATTAAACTTTTGCTGACACCTGCTACCTAGCCTGGTTGAGCACAGTGACAGTGTCAGCTGGAGATCTGCCACCAAACAAAGTAAATCACCAACAAAACTAAGTGTAAAGTGCCTGAACTGGGCCACACAGCAGTTTGGGGGAGCTCTGGAAAACTCTGGCTGCTGGAAATCCAATCAAAGTCTGCTTCTAATGGAGCAAACTTTCCAACAGCAATCACAGGCAGGAATTAAATCCATAGAGGAGATGGCAACGGAGATTAATAATCATCATCAATTAGCTGATGGAATCAAACAGAACAAAATGAGGGTAAACAAAACCCTTGCTCTCCCTCCCCCTCGAATTCAGTCCTGCCTTTATTTATCCACACTCGAGGATCTCTCCTGAGCACTGGTTTCAAGTGCCAAAAAATTTAGCAGGTGTCATAACATAAGGTCAAGACTTAATTATTTATATGGAGACATCAATCATCGTGTGGGGATGATTTATTTATAAATCAATGGAGCTGTAACACGAGGCAGTGAATTCTGATTTCCTCCTGCTCCTTTCTGAAGGGACCAGCAAGGTCCACACTGTGGCTCAGTGACCTCTGGGACCTGCAGAAGGTTCTGCCCAGCCGCACATGGAGGAGGCTTTTCTACACCTTTTAAGTCATGCAACCAAAATGTCATGAGGGAAATCTCATGCATATTTGCTGCATCTCAGTAACGAACATTTACTGATTATCTGGAGAATTTAGCTTTTTAAACATTATTCAAATTTTTATGTTTATGTAAGCTAATAAGACTGAGGAGATTCAGTAACTACTCTTTGCCTTATGGTATTTGAAAAGTGTGTCCATTGGGCTTAGCTCAGCATCTTCCAGAATCACTTTTAAAAGACTAAAATAGAATTTTTCTGCCTGAAAAAACCCACCCTCTCTGTACTCAGTACAATGTTCTTTGCTCACAATTAATGCCAAAAATCAATTTTCTAACTTGCTTTTTATGTTTCTGCTGATCAGAAACAGGATGGCACAGTAAAAGCTTTTATTGCCATCTGATTAGTCCACAGTGGTGGTGAGTAAATAGCTTGGGCTGGTAGGGCTGCAAGCAGCAAGTACAGAGCAGGGCATGGGGTGCTGAGCACCAGCTCTAATCCTGCTCTCAGGGTCACCCTGAGGAGTTTTATCCACTGTGTGGGCAGGAGCTTCAGCAGGTCTGTAGGTTTTCTGGTAGCTGGACAGAGTAGTGAACACACACTCGGGATGTTCCTGAACCTCCTCTTTTGGGATTTTGATAAAGGGTTAATTACAGCCAGGGATTCTCAGAGATTTGCCCAGTAATTTATCTGTTAAGAGAAGTCATGCTACTGGTCTTACCTGACCATTTTTCAGGCAGAGAGGTGATTAACTTTGAGTAAAAGTGGTAAAAAAGGCAGATGACAGGAGGAGAGAGATGGAAAGTTTTGTAGAACATAAGCAGTGCTAGGATGGAAAGTTTCCTTTGCTTTTCTATCATTGCCTTATAAAACTGTGTAGCCCAAACCTATAAGATTTACCACTAAAAAAGAGGAGGATGAGGAACATCCAGGGCGTCTTGTGATCCCTGTGAACTTCATGGCAGGACTCCATTTTTGGCAAGAGCAAGTCAGTAAGCTCTCCTGCACATCCGTTATTCTGTTCCCACTGATCTTAAAAGAGGACCATTTATCACTGTATTTCAGTGACAGAAATACTAAAATAATATTTCACTGGGTTTGTAAGAGGGTGTAAAAAAAGGATGGATGAGCTGGCAGTGTCTTCAAGGAACAATTAAGACATTAAGAGTGTGGAAAAATATTTTTAGACATTAACTAATCAGTGAGAAAATAGGAATTTAGGACCTTATTCCATTATGAGATGTTCCTCGAGCACCCTCTGGATTTTGCCCAGAGCATGTGAAAAAATGAAAAATTCATAGTATTTCTTGTAGGCAAGACCAGTCATCTGCTTGTGTATTTTTATGGTATGCTGGGTATATTTATAGCATTTAGTAATGCCAGCAATGCTCAATATAAAGAGTAACAGATGAATGTATCGTGAAACAAGGCACTGGCAAGGCAGGTGGGAAATGATTTCCAAAATATTGCAGCAACCAGGCTGGGAGAAATGTAGTAAGATGGTAAACATAATATAATAGACCTAAGCAGCTTTAACCAAGGTTAGAGCCTCAGGTTGAGCCCTGTGCACAAGTTGTGTGGAGGAGGAAAGCCAGGACTGGCTGTGTGCAAGCCCAGCAAAGAGGGCTCCACACTGCTCTCAGCCAAAGGCAAACAGCACTGAAATCACAAAGAGGAGGAAGGAGGGGAATGAAATTGTATTGGCTCAACTGCAAGGAACAAATCACAGAATTCCCTAATCAGACAGATGATGCCTAACTGGGGCACAACGAGAACCACAAAGGAAGGTGGCAGATTTCACAAATTAGTCATGGCAAAAATGGTGAATTTCACAGCTTGAAGTGAATTCATGTTATAGGATGAAACAGCACAAAGTGATTAAGAGCTCTAACTGATAGGAGCAATAAGCATGTGAGACTTAGTCATCACACAGCAGCTGACATTTCTCTCTGGTTCGGCTGAGGCACAGGAGCAGCACCTTCAGCCTTCAGCTTCAGATGCTGAGTGGGAGCTGGGGAGGACAACCACAAACAAACGAGGCCCCACAGGCATTTCCAAGAGGTTTCTGTTTCTGTGAAGCACAACCGTGGCAGCCCAGTGGGAGCTGGATGGAGCAGGGAGGTGGGAGATGTTCTGCAGTCTCCACTCTCAGTGCCACCACTGAAACCTGGAGCTGTGGCATGAGCGGTGGAGCACATGCCATGAGAGGAGCAGACCAGGGGACAGCAGGGCCCCACCTTCACAGCATGACCCCACTGGTGAAGAGCAGAGAGGGATGACAGCTGAGAAGGGTTGGAACAAGGGGGGACACTGCTGCAGCACTGTCTGCCATGCCGGGGACGACTTGCAGGTCTGGCAGTGCCATTTTTGGAGCTGTTGGGTGCTGGCATTTGCCACCTCACGGTCACCACACCACAGCATGTGTCCCTAGTAGTAAGCAACCCTTACACAGTCCATTCAGTGGCTTTCTTAGGAAAGTCACCCAGTTTCCATTCTTTCAGGGCATCAAAACTAATGTCACAAGTCTCTCTCACTGGTGATGTTACATGACTTCTGCTGGCCAAACATTTCAATAGCTGTTACAGCACTTTGTCAAGGAAATGTCTTTTAACATACTGGAACCTTACCCTACCATTTGTAACACTGCTTAGATGAAGACAAAAGAATTCTGGAGAAAAACGTTACCAGTCTGTCTGAATACTCCTGTTTCAATGTTCATTCTTTTATGATAGCTATTGAAAATCCATAGAGCAAAATGGAAGCAAAGTGAGCTCATACCAACCAGGACAAGGCCACCCTGGAGAGTTCCTCCTCTGGCAGCATAACTCTTCCCCTGCATGCCAGGCTCCAGCAGTGCCCTGGGAGCCCTCCCCAGGGCAGAGCAGCTCTGCAGGCTGCCAGGAAGGTTAACAAACCCCGAGCCCTTCGGAGAGCAGAGCCTGGCAGCTTTTACTGAGGGTGTTGCAGCCTCCCCTGCCCACTGAGCGCAGCTGCATTAACATCCTGCAGGGAGAGGGGAAGCTGTGGAAGTTGCCAAGTAGAGGAGTGTTAATGGGGCAGTGCCAGTCCCTCAAATCCCACCTGGAAGTTATCAGCCATCCACTGGAAGCGGTGGAGCACCTGCATCCTGGAATATCAGCCACACATGGGCTGGGAGAGTCCAGCTGCCCCTCGGTGGGCACGGCACAGCCACAGCTCATCTCTGCCCACCCAGCACAGGGGACTTCAGATTGTTCCCTGAAGAAAGACCCTGAGGGGAATCGATCACTCGTGAATGAGGATAGGAAAGCAAAGTTTGAAAAGAATTCACATTTCTAAGGCATTTCTGAAGGAATGCCCTTGGACTCCTGGTAAGGAAATAGAAAGGACTTTAAGAAAGGCAGGGTTGGGGAGACACCTTCTTCTGCTAAATTGATTTTGGGACCTGGCAGATTTTAAGAAACCTTTCAGAAACAGTTTGCAAATCAATGCTAATTTGATGTATCAGAGCTCAGCACCATGCCAATTCATTGTCAAACCAATATTAACTAGGCATTTTGGGGGATTGTTTATAGCTCAAGGTCCATTAAATATGCAAACCTGGCAATTGTTTCACTTCCCTTAAAACACTTAATTAGAAATGTGTATCAGAGCATCCATAAATGGCCATTCAGTCTTTATGAGAAGCCTCCCTCTCTTGGAAGTGCCAGTGGGTGCCCTGGGAGAGGAGGCTGTGCCTGGGATGAGGACAGAAGGCACAGGGACACTGAGATGCTGCCAAGCAGCAGCACAGCCACGATAAAATCTCCCAGGGCATGATCTGCCAACCCCTATTCATACAGAACCAACCTCGGGAAAGTCAGGAAATGTTAAGTAGGTGGCACTTCTTGGGAGAGCAGTAATTACTCACCTTGGGAAAGGTGGCAGGATCAGTTACATAAACTTTCTGAGTGCTTGTGGAACTTGAGTGCCTGTGATCCACTCGAAGCTAGGAGCTGAATAGAAGTTGCTTTATTTTTTAACAGTTGCTAATTTGAGCCAAAGATGAAGGAGATTCTGGTCTTTAAACTTATTTTCCTTCAATACTTGCACAGTAATAGTTTGGAAAAGGTAGGTTTCTCCTCCTATTTAGTGTGGTCCTCACATGTAAAGCCAATCTCCTTCTGAGTTGGAAGAATCACAGCAATAGGTAGCTGATGACATGTATATTTAGATGACTGACTTTAGGCACCTATGTTTGAATATATGATTTAATGTGCCTTCATTTTCATGTCCTGAAATGGGGAAACTACTCAGCTCAAAGAAGATCAATTAATTTTTCTGTTGCTTTTAAGTTCTTTAATGGAAGATGTTACATAAATAATTATTTAATATACTTTAAAGGGTTTTTTGCATGAGCTGCTTGATCTGCTTAAAGCATATAAATCAGTGTGAGCTGAATTAGTAAAATAATTCAGAAATCTAAAGAGTGCACCAGAAGTTAGACTAGTGCATGAGAAGGGATAAAAGCTAAGTTGCTCTTTCATTTGGCAAAGAAAGGACACAGTTTGTTGTTTTGGGAACCTTTGGGCTTCTCATTTCTCTGGAATCACAAAATCCATTTGTGAAAAGATCTAGGAAATAAAGAAAGAAATTGTGCAAGTAGCATCCTGGTCAGTAAAACATATTAGTCTGCAGGAGCATAGCTGGGATGATGCCGTGAATCTGCTCTTTGTGTGGCAGCTCAGAAGAGCAGCTATTTCCTTCATTTCAGCAGATGCCAAAGGCTAAGAGAAGGGAGTGTGGACAGAAGGCAGCCCCTGTCTTGTAACTGAAATGTATTTGCCTGGTTTCTCAAGTAACAGAAGAGATAATCCTGTGCTAATCTGCAGTGACCAATCCCTGTTCATATGGGGGTTATCACAGCACTGGGGCCTAAGGCAGAGTCGGTGTTGTGAGCAGCTCTTATTTCATCCTTCCATCTCCCGGTCCATAACTTAGCCCATCCAACACATCCACCAGCTATAGGGAAAGTTCCTCCCTGCCATCTCTATGATGTTTTACAATTACTTACATGTTTTTTTTCCAGCTTTCCCTAAAAGTATCACACGCACATCCAAAACCTTCCCTCTCTAACTACAGAAGTGAATTTATGGCTTTTCTGTCTTTTCTCAACTGCTATTCAGATCACATTGTTTGTGTTTCTTTCCAGTAGTACCTTTCCTGCTCACAAATGCATGTGATGATGTTTTAACAAGTCACTTACGAGCCAAATGGTTCACATCTACCTGTTAGTTACAACTGTATGAACCGTCCAAGGAAGCTGCTGTCCAGTAAATTACTGACCCATCTGCCTTTGCACAGTCCTCCCCAAACTCTCCAGTATCTCTTCACTGCTTTCCATCACCTGACTTAGTGCCAAGATGAAGGATGGCAGCTGTTTCAGCACTTAATGCCAGTATTTTTCCTTTGCAGACTAGGGGAAGGGGTTTGCTTTCAAGCTGCCCCTCTTCCCACTGAGACTGGCTATAATATTATCTCCCATCTTTAAATAGCAGTCTCAGAGTTAACGGTGTGACAGCAAGATGAAGGGGTTTTATGACAGACAAAATTTACATGGGTAATTTCTTTTTTTTCTATTTTTTTCAACATTTAAAATCTAAAGTGACTTTTGCATCCTTGAAATGATTAATTCATCCTTTTCTCGTAAGAACTGTAATTATTTAATGCTCCATAATAGCACTGCTTATATCGTTTTGTGTATGCTGCCACTTCTGGAGCACCCTGTGTATCCCCACAGCATCAGATATTGTATATGCACGTAGCACATGGCACTCTACAGCTCTTTTATTGTGTACCTTACACAGGAGGTCTGCACAGTGATAGCAGTCTGTACACAGTATCTACAAATAATAAATCATCACACTTACCTGCCCCATGTTCTTCTAACTACATTGCTATTAACCTCCATTGCTGCACTTCTACTTCAAAATGCCAGGATCAGCTTGTTGTTCTCCCTTTGGTTTACACCGGGAGAAACCTCAGCTCAGGTTAATGTCAGGAGTTTATCTGAGGTCTCTGTTATAATAGCAGCATGTGGCTAGCATGGAAACTCATCTGGTTTTCATAAATATTTGATAGGGCTCTATCATCCTCATCATCATTTTGGGCTGGGGGGAAGAGGATCCCCCCGTGACTGCAACCCATTTCCGAGTTGTCATGGGAAGTCAGTTGGTGATATTTCAATCAGAGTGTTCGTATAACAAATTCCATTCAGATTCTGTCTGAAAGGGAGTTAAGGTTTCATCCTGCTGCTCAGAGAATGATATGCTAAATGCAGCTTCCCATGGGCTTGGCTGCAGTCCAGCGCTTTGTAATTTAGAGTTGTCCTTCCCAATTCTGGCTGTGACCTTGGGACCAAACTCTGAAGTTCCTCCAGCTGCCTCCACTCTTTGCAAAAATGCCATCCCAGAGTCCTTGCCCCCTTCCCAGTGCCACTGTCCCCTTCCCAGCCAGCACATGGCAGCAGCTGGGCAGCTCCCAGGAGAGCCAGGGCAGCGCTCTGGCACACGGGCAGGTGGGAGCAGAGCCCAGGGAGTGCTCATTTTCTCTTCTTTGCTGTTAGGAGCATTGTTCTTAAATGACAGAAATTATTAGCTGGCTTCAAAGCATGAAATTCATTCACAGAAAAGGTTTAAATTATATTGGCCAAAGGCATTTTCTGTAGAGACAGCCACAAAACAGCTCTAATTGGAGATCTCCAAACAGCTGTTGTGCCCTGTGTATTTATATTGGCAAAATAACTTCAAAGAGTATGTTAACTTGTGATTGAATTTAAAAAAAAGGTTTTAACATTATTACTGATCTTATTGATAGCATACTGGGGGTGCCTAAGATGCTTTACTGAGAAATGTGTGTGTCCATGGCCAGAGGAGCTGACAGCCCAGATTGTAACACATACCACTTTTAACAGAAAAATGGTGTAATTGAAAGAAATTATTGCCCCTTAAGAATACATTCATTATAGATTGTAACAGAGATATGTCTTCAGAATGACTGCAGTTCCCTCAGTTAAAGAGCTATTCAGTGTTTGAGCTCGTGTGTGTAACTGCAATTGTTTTAACAAAGTTAGTGATGGAAAGTAACTTAGGGGAAGATGCAGCAAACCCATGCAGCTCTTTTGTTCCTTTGGGGTTTTTTTTCAGATTTTTCAAGGTCATACCTTCTGGAAATACATGTTTGTACTCACCTATCTGGATTCCTTAAGATGGGGAATAATTTTAAAATAGAAAAAAAGGTGCCTTTAAAAATAATGTTTTTTTTTATTTTACCTTGAAATCGTGATTTTAAAAATCTTTTTTGTTTCACCAGTAATTGCCATGGATTTTCAGCAAAAGAAGTGATGCAGATTTAGCTTGAAAACCGAAGGAAAAACAATTCATTGTTTTTGATCTTCCAAGTATTATGTCTGACATTTTTAGTGATTGGCATTTACCATAAATGAACCTTTTCTGTAACCCAGTTGTATCCCTGACCTTATATAGATCTCTTTTGAAATGCTGCTTCTGTAACTGCTGTAAAGACATCAGAGAATCATTATATTAAATAGTTCTTTGTAAACAGTAAACCAACAAAACCAAGAAATTCCCTCTGCTGGGTGTTCCATCACCAAGATACCACTGGCAAAACATTCATCAGCTCTCTGGTTCTCTCTACAAACAGTGACCCTCAGCTGGAGAACTTCAGCCTATATTCATTGGTCTTTATTGCTTCACTTGTACCACAATTACAATCCAACAATTAAAGTGTGGGCAGTGCTTTGTGGAAGGCCCTTGGACAGCAGTGCTGGTACCTTTGCAGCAGTTCCCTGACTGGAAAGGGCAGCAGGCACTATTTATGGCAGGGCTCTGTACGAGGGGTTTCCGTGCTGTGCCTGAGTATTTATTCTGGCAGTAGCTGTGTAATTGTGCTGTAAAGCACGCCGGGTCCTGGTTGCTGTGTGCCCAGGAGTTTGACTAGATGCCAGCCAGCAGTGAGCTCTGTGATAATGGTGTATCGTTTCGCTGCGGGAGCCTCGTGCCCATGGGTAGCAACAGCTTTCCTGCTTCCTCCCACACTCTCTGAGCCACCGAATCCCATCTCCAGGGTGTCTTCTGGACTATGAACTTGCTGTTGTCTATTATTAGCACACCTTACGAGGCATGAGGTATGTGTCAGAAACACCTTTCTCTCACACCTCAGAATTAACATCAGCCTGTCTCCACCTGGCTGACCCCATTCCCCTGCATTTCCAGGGTAAAGTAGTAGTGGGGAGAGCTTGTGCCCACCACCAGAGCTCATCATTCCCTCCAGGGAATGATTTCTCTTCACAAAGCCCTGCTCAGCCCTGGAAATCTCCTCATTCTTTCAATGAAGACCAACCAGCATTGCCTTTCTGATCTGAGCAGAGGCCACAGTTTCTTCAGCTTTTCAGTGTTGCAGCGTTTTTTGTACAATTATTGGCACTATTCATGCAAACCTCCAGCTCCTCATCTGTAAGTGACTTTGAGACTTCCTTCTATATCCATCTTATCAGCAGCCCTCTTTGCTGGCCTTGCCTTAGTAACAACTGCTCCTTCTCCCTGCAGTTCTGCTGACACCTCTGTCAGAGGGACCCAAAGCTGAACTCCTTAAGAGGGGACTACATGGAATTAATCCACATTTGGATGGGAAGGGGAGGGTGCATGATGGATAAAGGAAATCTGTAAGATGGCAACAGAAGCAGCAGCTGGGCTAGTTCAAAGCAGCAGCTCTGCCTTGCAGCTCCAGGTAGCACTGTGTGCCCTTACCTGCAGCACAGCCTGTGAGACCAAGGACTGCTCTTTCCATCTGAGCTGGCTCTTGTGTGTCTGATTGAAGCCTGTCTCCTTTTGCCAGTGTGTGCCACCTCACTGGACTTTCCCTGGGCACTTCCCCTGTTCAGTTCTTCAACTGCCCTGTCACTTCCTTTTCTCAGGGCTGCTTTTGCCCCCTGCTAGCTCACCCAAACTCCTTCTTTCTCAGCTTCAGGCCATGGCTCCCCAGCCTACAATTTTCTGAGACTGTGAATAATTTCTTCCCTTCATTTCTGTTGTTACCTTGAAGGTATTTATAGACTGTGGTCATGTTCACCCCGAGCCATCTCACTGGTCTGTCTGAATTTGGCTTTCTCAGCCTCTCCTCATGTTATGTTCTCCAATCCACGTATCCTTTGCCTTTCTTTGTTTTCATCTTCTTTTGAAGGTTGGTTGCTAGAAATACTCAGCATCATGGTTTTAGATGGCCATTATTTGTATTGATTTACATGCACTTCCCCCAGTTAGCTGTATGTTCTTACCCAGAGGGGCTATTTTTGTTTATATTAGTTTGCTTTATGAAATTATCTCTCTCCTCTCCAAATTTAATTTTGTAAATGAAAATACACCAGGTAACTCTCCACTTTGCTGCCAAGGTATCAACAGAGGGCAGTCAGACTGAGCAAGGCAGCTGCCAAGGCTCCTTGGTCAATTTTGGTAAAGATTCCTAAGACTCCTAAGGTAGTTTTTATTTGTTGCAAAAGCCTTGTGTGAGTTCAGTGCAGCTCCTGCACAGGTGCCTGTTCCCATGGGAGGCAGGACTGTCCTCAGGATTATCCCTGTGCCACATGTAAGGACCTCTTTGTCATTCTGGAAAGTACAATCAGTTACCTGCCCCAAGCCATTCAACTTCTCCTTTTAGCACAGTTTCCTCTGCTTTATCACCAAAATATGAATTTCTGTCCTATGGGAAATTCTAAGTTTGATTTCTTTTAAGTTTAAAAAATCTCAGTTTTAAAATATGTCATGAAATACAAAATTCTTGGGAAGGGAATTCAGTTTTGGGAAAGCAGAAATGCTCAATTCTAAATGATTTTTATCAAACCTGGGTGCTGTGATTTGGCTATACTGACCCCTTGTAAGGTCTCAGCTCTGCACCCCACGGGCGCTGCTGGTCCCAGTCCCCCCTGCCCTGAGCCATCCCCAGCAACCTGCAGGGCTCAGATGGGCTCCACAACACAGCCCTGCCTCTTTTACCTTGCTGCTTTTTCTAAAGTTTATAACAAATCTACACATGACAAATGTAAAAAGCAAAAAGCCTCAGGAAAAGGTTGCATCCTGTCATGGAAAAGGAGACTGTGCCTGGGAGCGAGATCTGTGCATGGGGAAAGAACTAGAGCAGCAGGGAAGTTGAGAAGGGAGAAGTTTGGATCTAAATTCGTAAAATTAGGCCATTTTAAGATTTCTAACAGTGTTAAAGTACTGGAAGATGGAAACAACCTGCTCCACTGCAGCATGTGTGGCTCTGTGACATGCTCAGGCTTAGATTTCTGCACACCTGCCATTCATGTGCCACCTGTGAACAGCCTGACACTGATGGTGTCCCCTGGAAAACAGAGTCATCCATCAAACCAACAGTGCTCCTCCTGCTTCTTCCCTGTGCTTCCCATCCCTCTGCACCCGGCCGTGGGTTCTGCTTCCCTCTTTGTGGTGTGAAACAGCTGCTCTCTTTGTCCTGGGTTTGCAATTAGGATCTCAGTTCGGAAAAAATCAGAGGAAAAGAATACCTGTAATAATAATCCTGTTTTTAAAATAACTAATTATTAGTTCTACATTGGCTTATTGAAAAAAACCCCCTCCATTAACTAATAACAGCAATACTCATGAGGACTGCTGATATAAAGAAGAGGACAAACAGTCTAAAATATCTCATGGTTTTGGACTCTATAAATATTTATTCTTAGCAATTCCACCAGCACTTCACCTCACACTCAGCAGAGCCATGACAGGCTGCATAGGACAATACCAAGTGAACATTTATATATCCATCTATAATACCAAGGGCTAATTTCTGCCAGAAATACTGAACTCTGAAGAAGTTTCCTTTTCAGTGGTTAACCAAATTATTGAGGGGGAAGAAATGCTTCAAGTCTGTCCAAAAGACAACTCGAGTGTTTCTTTCTATCACTGGAACAGAAATCTTCAAAATTAAAAATAGTTTCCAATACAAAGACTTTCTTCTCTTACAAGTGTAAAACAAACCAACAAATAGTTCATAAAACAATAAATGAAAGATCCCAGCAAGCCTCAGCAAGAATTACAAGGAGTTATAATCTCCTGCCTTTCAGACAATCAGTGTTTTTAATGGACACCGAAGTGCACTCTGGAAATGGGCTGTTGCTTCTGTCTTGTAGTTAATTATTAAATTCAAAATGTTTGAAATATGCGTGGTAAGACGACTTTATTTTCATTTTCCCAGCAGAGACGTTGACAGCTCCTGGATGATACTGCACTGAACTGTCCCCTTTAATGACATTTCCTTTTTAATAATCATTGATCCACACAAATTTGTCAGTTCCTAAATAGGAGCTCATCACTCACATTGCTTGGGAGAGCTCTGTCAAGGGCTGATGTGGCTATTCAAGTTTGCCATATACTCACATGATAGGTTGGATATCATTTGGATTCTAATTTCTTGTGGCTGTTCTAGATACAACAGTGTACCAAAATACCACATCATCTTCTGTCCCTGCGTGCTGACAGCATTCAGAAAGGAAAGGTAAAATCCTGCAGTGAATCATAAGCAAAATAAATAATTTGGAAAGCAGAATTTCCTGCCTGTCCCGAGAACAAGAGCTGCTCATCCCCATCTCCATCCTGTTTGGGCCAAAATATCACCTTGTTCTTATTTTATTGTTTAAAATATTGGCCATCCCATCCCAGCTGTTCATGCAATAGGAACACAAAGGTCTTTGCCATCATGACTGTCTGGAACTGCCTGAAGGGAAGTTGTGGCCAGCTGGGGGTTGGTCTCTTCTCCCAGGCACTCAGCAATAGGACAAGGGGGCACGGGGGGCTCAAGCTCTGCCAGGGGAAATTGAAGTTGGAGAGCAGAAAAAACTTCTTTGCAGAGAGAGTGCTCAGGCATTGGAATGGGCTGCCCAGAGAGGGGGTGGATTCCCCATCCCTGGAGGTTTTTAAGGTGAGCTTGTCCATGGCACTGAGTGCCATGATGTGGTAAAGGGACTGGAGTTGGCCCAAGGGTTGGACTTGATGATCTCGGAGGTCTTTTCCAACCCAATCCATTCTATGATTCTGTGATCCTTCTGCAGGTGACAGGGATGGCTTAGCTGGACCCCCAGCACGAGCCCTGCTCCAAACCCCAGGGACAGGCTGTGCTCTTTGCTTGTGGAGCAGGAGGGCAGAGACAGGGATGAAAGAGGGCAGGGGGACAGCTTGGTCTGTGGTCAGACCCCAATCCAATAACTGGTTCTGCTTTTCTCACCTCCTGTCTCTGGACATTGCTCCCAGGTATCAGCCCCCACACTGACTGCTAAATACACCAAATAAAATCAGGCAAAGGCAGCACAACGTGCAACTGCTGAAGGCAAGAAAAGAGGCTGTCCAGGGGCCCTTGTGAGGCAATAGACACAAGGCAGAGGGGCAAAAGAGTGCAAGAGGAAGGTGTAAATTTGAGACCGAGGGCTGAGACTCAAATCTGAGAGTGAGAAGGAGCCCAGTGAACTGAAAGGGGAGCTGCCATCCATGCCCCAAGGGATTCATGGAGAACAGAAGGCTGCCTGGCTGTTAAAGTCTCCTTTCAAGGACACCAAGGAGCACAGGGGAACATTTGACAGCAATTCCCTGTGAGTCTCCCACAGCCCGCACCTTGGATCAGTCAAAGCATTGTTTTTCCCTCTCACTGCTCTAGGTCTTGTCCTGGAGTCACCTTGAATGTTATGAAATCAAACACCTGCTGGAAATGAAATTCTAACCTGTGGTATAAGAACACATGTGGAGCCCTGAAAAACCACTGACATTACAAAATCATGTCATAGTAGGTCTGGAGCTAAGGAGGAACTGTGGCTTCCAGCTGTTGTACAGAACCTTGAGGGGCATTCTCCTCTTCACAACTTCAGGAAGAAAAGATACCGACACTGGTGTGATTTCTTTCCTCAGTGCTATAGGGAAAAGAGATAGGGAAGGACTCCCAGTCCTTTCCCAAAGAATCCCCTGGATTAAGGAAGGAGAGTCCTTTAGGATGCCCTTAGAGACCATTACTACATTTATTCCTTTTTCAGTGATTTCCAGCAATTCTCACAGGTTAGCACCCCATTTAGGGCAGCACTGCTTGCAGATACACAGTGCTCTGTTTGCTCCCTCCCTGAGCACCTCCCCTGAACTGGCATCCCTGGGAAGGAGAAAGGTTTACAGTCCTTCCCCCCTTTTCATCTTGTGAACTGTTCTCTGATCTCATTCTCTGCTGCCACACAGACAACAAACCAGGCACCCAAGCAGGGTTTGTCTTGGTAATATTCCATTTCTGTGTCAGACATTAGGTCAGGTGGTGATTTGGGGTGAGGTATTGTCTGCAAAGACAACAAATGCACGAACCATCTTTCTCCCAGCAAAGGATAAAGTAGATGATCCCAGTGATTTTCTCTGTCACTGCTATCTCTGTTTCTATTAGGGAATAAACCGCTGGACAAAGAGAAGAATTTATTGCTTGGACTGGAGTGATGGATACTTCTAACAAGCTCAGTTTGGGTTATTTCCTCCCTGCAGGATGTGCCCAGGCAAACAGTGGTGTTTCCCTGCTGAGCAGAGGTGCCCTGGAGAGCTCAGCAGATTCCCCCTGGAGGGTGTCACAGATGGCAAAGATCCTTGGTGTGGAGGGCTCAGGGGTTGAAGAGCCACTGAAACTTAAGGACACATTTTGGCTTTCTTTCCTTGTTTTCAGCCTTTCAGCGACATATTTGACTGTAGAATGAATTCTTAGGACTTATGTTCTAAGAGCTAGAAATACTGAGTAAGGAGGAGAGTTCTGGGGAAATGCATAGCATTTCTCTTCCCTGGAAGCCTGAAGCACATCCATAGCCTGTCCATTAAAAACCTCAGGGCAGGGGGAAATTTGCACTCCTGGTGCCAGCAGAAAACTCCTCCATGGAACAGCCTGTTTCTAAGTTCCTATTCATTATACAACAAAGGTCTCTCAGGTCAGTCTGTTGTTTTACTTTTCAAATGAGAATGCCACAGTCCAGCTCGTACCAACAGCGAGGTACCAGCCCTCAGCCTGACCACCCCAACCCCTGCAGCGCTCCAGGCTGGGCACAGAGTGGCTGGAGAGCAGCCGGGCAGAAAGGGACCTGGGGGGACTGAGGGACAGGAAGCTCAAGAGGAGCCAAGAGTGTGCCCAGGTGGCCAAGAAGGCCAATGGGATCCTGGCCTGGATCCAAACTAGCGTGGCCAGCAGGCCCAGGGCAGTGAGCCTTCCCCTGTACTCTGCCTTGGGGAGGCCACACCTTGAGTGTTGTGTTCAGTTCTGGGCCCCTCAGTTGAGGCAAGAGATTGAGGGGCTGGAGCGGGGCCAGAGAAGAGCAACGAGGCTGGAGAAGGGAGTGGAGCACAAGTGCTGTGGGGAGAGGCTGAGGGAGCTGGGGGTGTTTGTACTGGAGAAGAGGAGGCTGAGAGGTGACCTCAGCACTGTCTGGAACTGCCTGAAGGGAAGTTGTGGCCAGGTGGGGGTTGGTCTCTTCTCCCAGGCACTCAGCAATAGGACAAGGGGGCACGGGGGGCTCAAGCTCTGCCAGGGGAAATTGAAGTTGGAGAGCAGAAAAAACTTCTTTGCAGAGAGAGTGCTCAGGCATTGGAATGGGCTGCCCAGAGAGGGGGTGGATTCCCCATCCCTGGAGGTTTTTACAGTGAGCTTGGCCGTGGCACTGAGTGCCATGATCTGGTAAAGGGACTGGAGTTGGCCCAAGGGTTGGACTTGATGATCTCGGAGGTCTTTTCCAACCCAATCCATTCTGTGATTCTATGATTCTATGATTTGTTCTTCCAGGCAACTGAAAAAAACCCCCACAACCTTTTTGAGTGGGTTCAAACAAAGGGTACCAAAGATATTCATGTTTATAGTATATAAATATGAAGGTGACTGGTGGATGCTTATGGTGCCCAGACTGAGAAATGTTGTTAAGGGAACAGAATGCCTCGATCCTACAGCATCCTATTTTTTTCTCTGAAGTAAAACTTCATAGTATCACAGGGTGAATAGTTTTCTTCTGCTGTTAGGGCCTCAATTCTATTAAGAAGCTCTTGAATATTCTTTCCCTGCCTCTTTTTTCCTGTTTTGGGGCATGTTCTTGTTTTGTTTACCAGACAGAAATGCTTCCCTTAAAACTCCATGGTAGGTAGTGAGTGTCTGTAGCTGACACTGGATAACATTGTCATTATGATTAAGGGTTTCACTGATCATGCTTTATTATTTTTATGTTTTGCAGAAGGTTTTTAACTCTCATTTTATGTGTTCATGGAACTGTTTAAAGTGAAGAGGCTCTCAGTCTCAGTTGCCACACTAAGAGGAAATCGAGGAGAGCCTGTTGTTATTACCATGCAGGCTAGACAGTCTGAGCAGTCTTGTAGCCAGATGTAAATCCACAATTATAAATCACCACAGGAAGGGGAATAACAATCACTGCATTTTGATCTATCACCACAATACTTTTGGTATAAATGTACTGACCAGCATAGGGAATTTAGGTGTATTTTCTGTGTCTTTATGCTGTAAACATCTCTTTGAAGCGTCATTTGTGCTAGAAGTATCTCTGAATAAAAACTACTCACAAAGAAGACATGGTACCAGGCTTAGGCACAGCAGAGGGATTTAAAACCCAACCCTGCTTGGTGGCAGAACTGTGTAGGGCTGTATAATTTCCTCAGTTTGTGCAGTTGTGTTGACGTAATGCATAAGCAGTTCCCCCAGTTAGAAGTCAAGGGCTGCCCTGGGAGCTGGGGGGCAATCACAGTTTAGTTCCTATTTTTGCATGGACTTCTGTGGTATTTTCTGCAAGTCATTTCGTTTTATTGTGCCTAAGTTTCTTCATCTGTAAAATAAATCCTTCAAATACAATTGGATCAGCTTCATACAGCAAATTACATCTGATGCTGAATCATGTCTTTTATCTCTCTATCTGCCTGCTTATTTTTATTGTGAGCTCCTCAGGGCAAAGACTATCTCTTGAAGTCTCATATATAATAAAAGTGTCTTTAGCACCACAGATCCCATTCCCAGGGCCTGGAAGCTTAGTGTTATAAAAATAAACAAATGTGATCAGCCACGGGAATTAAAATAAAGCATCCAAACCAAAGAAGATCTATACTTAGGACCTTCTGTCATGAATATACTGGCCCCCAAAACAGATATACTGCTTGGGTGCATCCCTGGGCAGATGTAAAACACTGGCTACACTTCAGCCTTTGGCCAGTTGGAAGTGTTAAGAAAAGCTTTCTTGCCACAGTTGAGCCATTTAAGAATAAAATGAAGACCAGAGGCTGGAAAGTGGGGTGCTCAAGGGTTCAGTGGCTTTAGCAATTGACTGGAAAGGAACATGAATATTCCTGAACCTCAATTTTCATTTGTAGGAGCAGGTTGGCTAATCTAAACATACCTGAGCTGGAGAAAAATCAGGAGAAAAGAAGGATTTTTCTGGTGACACAGACACCTGGGGGTGGGAGGTGTGTCTGGAAGAGAGAGCTGAGAACACAAACAGGTCTGCCTGTTTCTAGAGCCAGGGCTACCAGCCAGCTTTTGTGACATGCTCATATAGGATAGAAAGACTCATTTAAAAAGTTCTTTCCTAGAAGCTAAAATTTTGTTCTTAGTGAAAATGTCATCTCCTGATACAGAATAGAGATACAACCTGAATGGGAACATGACAGGGATTTGGTCTGCTGAGCAGTTTCAGAGAATGTTTACCATACTTCCTCTGGTCAAAAAAATGAAGAATGGCAAAGGTGGGAAAGTTTTCTTTTTTAATGGCTAGATCTGATAGATTAGAGCATTAATTGTGAATAAATACAGAGAAGATAATAGGCTCATTAGGCTGTGGAAACACTCCTGAAAACCACGTGAGGAGATGCTGGATCATTAAGGTCAGTCCCTTCTGTTTAAGCAGGAGCTCTTTGCTCAGACAAAACTCAGTGTCTCCCATCAGAGTTGGATGCAAGTCCTGAGCCCAGGGTTGTGTCCTAATGATAGTCTCGTGATACACTGCTCATTATTTCCATACATGTTAAACCCATTTTGCTCTCAGAAGAGGTCTCTGGGGTCAGCAGGTGCCTCCTGACGCTCCCTCCCTTCCATGGCACCCACACCTCCTGTGTCAGCTGTCCTGGCACTTCTGCTTGCTGTGCCTACACTTCCAAGAACATTATTTTCTTCCAGAAAAACATTGCAGTTCTTGCAATCAGTGCTTGTTTCTGTAAATTAAGGAATGAGTTGTGCCAAATTGTTCTCCTCTTTTTCTCTCTTTTAGGGTTATTTGCAATGTAGCTTATGCTACTGTCAGTACATCGACTGTGTGCTTTACAGGAAAATGAAATCATTACACACAACACAAATTACTGGACCTCTTTCATAACCACACACTCTTAATTGGCATGTGAGCACCAACATCACTGTAATACATGCAGTAAAATGTCTCTGACTCATTTTTTTCTCACAGGTCGAAAGGTCAATGAGAATATTTTTCTTTAATTTGACAGGCACACAAGAAATAATGGAAGACTCATTTATGGTCAGGTAATGCACAAAGAAATCTATAAATCAAGCTAAGGGGAATATTAGATCATGCTCATATCTGAACCCATCTGGCTTAGTTCACGAAAGAATCAATATGAGGCAGAGAGCTCAGTATTGCTCGTGATTTATGTGCTTGCATCTAAGGGGAGAAACATTTACAATTTTTAAGTCTCTTCATCTGAAACAAAAGGGTATGAAAAAGAAACTACAGTTGGCTATTACAACACATGCATTAGGTAAGTAATCTGGTGACAGATTACAGCTGCTGGGGGAAGGGGTGGCTCTGGTGGTTCATTTCACTTAATGACTCAGCACCTTGTTTCAGTATTTTAATTTTCACCCCCTGCCAAGGTGTATTAGTACTTAACAGTTAAGAAATAAAATCAGCTAGATTTCCACGTTTGATATTTGTAGATGAATTGCAATTTATAGTTCTTGGGCACAATACTGTTAGAAAATACAACATATTGTAACATAGAGTTTTTCTTCAGTGTCTTCTTTCAGATACTACTTTCAATAAACTCCACACCTAAAAACGTATCACAGCTAAATATTAATCCTGCCCCATTCCATCATACACACATAAGCCTTTGATCCTTTTGTGAACACCCAGGATTTACATGAAAGCTTTCTACCTATACAGTACATCTCTCAACTAAATAAAATCTGCAGTTGGCCTCGAGTTCAGCCTCCCCAAGAGGCAGGATGAGGAGTGTGAGACAGCACTGCCAGTGAGTGCACCAGGGTGGGAGGCAGAGCCAGAGAGAGAGATCTCACCGAGCAATTGGGGTATGAAAACCAGACACTGCAGTGATGGGTGCCATAACAGCATCAGGGGAACTGGGGCAAGGAAAACATCCATTTCAGCTCCAGTGATTTGTTTTATATGCAGTGCTAATATCCTTCATACAAATACCAAATGCAGCTTCATTTAAATCTAGGAAGCCATTTAGACTAAACTGAGGGCCTGACGTATTTTTCTCCCAGCTAATGTGTACAGGAAGAATCAATAATTTTCCCAGTATATGTTGATGAATTATTACATCAGACATTATTGATCCACCCAAGGAAGGAGGTCAAAATAATGGAAATCGGATGGTTGTGATTAAAAATGCTTGGGATATTCATTTGGAAAAGGTTGTAACTGAAATGGTCTATGGGCTTTACACTTATTGATTTAATAAATAGAATAAGCCTTGCTGATCAAAACCAAGGTTACTTGTATAGGTATTTCAGGGGGTTGTGCTGCTGAATGCCAGTCTATATGTCTTCTGTATGTGTTTGAATTATATTTTAGCTCAGCACACTGAAAGCATTCATTTTAAACATCTGTTCCTTTCAGCACCAATTTCCCACTGCACTTTGCTGCTAAGAACCCTCAGACTTCATTCTGGTAGTAGGCTTTGTACTCTTTCAAGTATTTATTCAAAAGTTTTTCATATGTTTGTGTCATGATTAGCAGTGAATACATTCATTAATTTACACATGCTTTACAAGCACTGGGAAGGAGCCAAGAGCCTCCTGCACAGGGAGCGATTGTGTTGGGGCATCGCTATCGATTCTTCCTTGAGTGTGTCCTTCTAACAGGCAATAATACATCAGTGGTGCACCTTTCAAACTAAAAGACTCCAAAATGTTTTCAAAAGCATCTCCCATCCCAGGAAGGCCCAACCCCTAAGGCATTGCATGGCACCAGCCTGGCAATGAGGAACCCTCAGGGCTGCACGGGCAGGGAGCAGAGGCTGCCCTATCCCTGTCTGCACACAACAGGCAGCAACAAAGGGCTGGAATATGATTTATCTGGCCAGGACACAACATCCACAGCTTTCTCTGCTCTTGCCTGCATACCACTGGAATCTCTTCTATTCTGGGAGTGTCACTAGTCCTTGTTTTGTATGGAATATTCTGAGTTGGAAGGCACCCACAAGGATCGTCAAGTCCAGCTCCCAAGTGAATGGCCCGGACAGGGATTAAACCCATGGTCTTGAGGTGATCAGCTCCATGTTCCAACCAACTGAGCTCATCCCCCACTGGTTCACTGTCCAGGCACTACTGCCCTGCCTGGGGATCAGGGTTTTTTTTGCAATCTCAGCCTTCTACTTCCATGTTTTTGCTGTTAATGTGGCCTCCAGCTGCCTCTTCTCCATAACACTCCCACGCCGTACATCCTCCAGCCAGCAGCCCTGCCCGCCCTTCCAATGGGACAAGCTGGCACTTCTGCAGTGCCACTGGCCAGCCCCAGGGTGGCCCCTTCCTGTGCCTCTGCCTCTGCCTTGGGACCTTGCCAGGGAAGTGAGGGGCGCTGGCAACAGCGGGGCTGCCACAAAGACAAGGAAGCAGCTTCACCCCACTGCTTCCTGAATGCTCTTGGTAAGAGCAATACCTACCAGCTGGGGCTTGAGAAGTACCAGTGGACCAGAATGTGTGTCACCTGCTCCCTCACAGGAGTTGTTTTTCCTGGCACCCATAGGAGCGGGCTGGAGCAGTGCCTCTGGGAAGGGTGATTTAACTGAGCATACAATGCAGGTATTATTAGCATAGCCCTGAATTGCAAAGGAGAGTCAGAGCTCCACAGCCTCTCTGGGAGTGGTGGGGGTTGGTCACATGCCATCAGTTTCAAAAGTTCTTCTGAAATACCTTAACACAGGAAATGTGTATGTGCAGATATGGCTCATTGAAAGTTAAAATTTTTTATCCCATCTCCTTTCCTCACTTGGGATTTTTCTCTTGAGCATGAGAAACCAAATATGCTTTCCCTAAGGTCTGTAGAAGTTCCTTGCTCTGATCCTGGTGCAGTGAACACCAGCTGATGTGTGAGTTGACAGTAGTTGCAAAGCCTGGGCCACATGGGAGAGCAGTACAGTGTGAAAAATTCAAACCTCCATATGTACTGCTCATTTGCTGTGAGGAGAAGGAAATCCTGGAAATGAATTCTGCATTTCATCCCCATCATCCTTATCCATGGCCAATGCCTGAGGAGTTGTGTGTTTTCCCTTGGCAGCAGCACATCCAGCAGGCACAGCAGCTGCATGCAGGTTCTGTCACCAGGGTGACAAAAGCCATCTCCCAGACAGGTAGGAAATGACACAGGCTCATAGAACGGGACTGGATTGATCACACCTGCTCTGTACCACTTTACTGGTACAGCACCTGAGCATAGCAGGTTACAGTGGCAGCATCCTAACCTCTCCACTGAGTTATAGGTAGGAATCTCCTTAGGATAGTACAGATGCAACTGCTCCTTCTGGGTAAGATGTAGATTTGTTACTTGCTCTGTAATAAGACATCTGTGCCATCATTATCCCACACTAACTCTGCAGGTTCTTTTGCCTGCTCCAGTTCTTTCATCCTAAAACTCACCAAGCTGAGCAGTATTAGAATGAGAAGGGCTGGGCTGAGTGAAAAGCAAGAGAAACACTAATTCCCTGTTGCTGTACATGCTGCAAGATGAAGCAGACTCTTCTGGGTTACAGCAGTGGGGCATGGCAAAACTTTCTGGTCCTTTCTAAACAGCCCAGACTTCACTGATGCGAGGCCAGGCTGTAAAGTGTAAGACAGAGGGTGCTCAAAGGGCCATTGCTAAACATTTCCTTTGCTTTCCACTAAATTCAGTTCTGGACATTGACATGCAATAGTAGTGTGGGATTAGATTAAGAAGTACTTCATGCCTGGGATTACACCCAAATTCGGGGAAGTCATTTCAGATCTCTGAGGAGCAGCTGAAGCAGAAGGGCAGCTGTCCTGTGCATGGTGAGCACTGAGCTCTTACAGGGCACCAGGGAGTCATTTGGTGTCCCTCACCTGAAATGAGAGATGATTTCCCCTCCGGGGAGCCTGGTGTTTGTACTAGAGTCAGGTGATAGTGTTTGTGTATCTCTGTTAAAATGGCATATTATTCCCAGTGCTGGTATCTTTTGGGTAAACTAGTATTTCTTGCTCATACTTCATAGGGTTTTTTTCCTGCAAAGCTTCTCTTCCTTAACATTTCTTATTTAGAAACTTTGAGTTATGTAAGTAAAAGGGTGACCTTTGTCTTTCCAGGGGCTGGAACTAAGTTAATGCAGAACAGTGCCAAGGAGCAAACAGGGTTAGAGCACATTTTAAAATGTCATTTTCTTGCTTGTAATTTATTCTTCCTATCTCTAGCATTCCTCTGCAGAGATATTTATAAAAATAGGTGTTCCATGCAGTGTATATCACAGGTTTATTTAGGACTCTTGTTGAAGATTTACACTGCTCAAAAGAGCAGTCATAGCAGATAATTCCATTTGCAAGCTTCAACAAAATGTTCTGGGGAAAGTGCTGTTATCACTGTGGAGAATTTTAATGATGGCAGAGTTTGCAGACAACTTACTTGGCAAACAAGGCTGCAGCAAAACAACTCAGCACGTTCCCTTGCCAGTGGTGGGTTTGTGATTCTTGCTGCTGCCTGTTGGGCACACCTGACATCTCCCTCCCAACCCTCTCCAGAACCTTCAGGACCATATCCATCCTGCAGTGCTGACCTTGCTCCTCTCAGGATGTCACCTGAGACAGTTGCTGAGCACCTCACAGGATGGTCATTGCTTCTTCTGTTACGAAACTTCTTGTTAGGTAAATATGTTTTGGCTTCTTCATTACAATAAGGACAATAATAACTTTACTAATAAGGTAATGTGATGCAAAGTGATCATGGGAGGAGCTGGGTTATGGTACTTCTTTCTTTCTGGGAGATTCCTCTTTAATTCAAATCTTGCTGACCACAAGTTTCACTATGGCAATAAATTAATGCTGTGCTTTAGTAATCCGTTACCAACTGCTGAAGGGAGGGAGGTGCTTGCAAGCTGGTAGCTCCCTTCACCTCATAGTTCTCATTGACCAGAGACCATCTCTGCACCTTTACACCTGCAGGGACACTCCAGAGGGACGTCAGTGATATTCTTGCTATATATTGCATGTAATATACAATAATTATGTGTCATATATTGCACATAATATGTAATGCTAGTATAGTGCTCTATATTGTCACAGTGCAGCAGGCCATACCCCTGCTGGAAGGGCAAGAGGGACTCAGTGTCTCTGGCCTTCCCTTCACAACATTCACTGCTTTCTGGAAATGAAAATTTGAGCTACTCCTTCTCATATTGTTCCTTTTCAGCAAATAAATCTGATTTTGGTGTTATGGGTCTGACACCCCTTCATTAGCACTAGAAAAGCTCATCACTGTAATCCTGTGTATTTTGCACTGGAAACCTTGCAAGGCACCACAGAAATCCCCAGTGATTCTTTTCCTTTCTCTCACTGCTTTTATGTTGTCAGCTAGAACAAAAGGAGTTTTGGTTAATTATCTGTGTATTTGCTGAATCCACTAACCTACATCCTGGTTAGTGCAAAACAGTTGCCTGACTGAAGTTCTTGGCAGACTCACACACCTTCTGGTTGTAAGTTTAAAAAAAATCTATTCCCATTTTCAAATTTGCATATTCAATTTCTTATCTAAAAAAATAAACATTCTACTTTTTTCATTGATTCTCCAGTACCTCAGCAAAAGGAGGAGAATTCAGTTACTGGAAAACTAAGCTGAACTGTGCAAGGTCCAGACTCAGCCCCTTCTTGTCCACAGGTTTCCCACTTCTCTGGGCAAGTTCTTCAGGTTTCTCTGCCTCAGTTCTTCAGGTTTCTGTGGCTCAGCTTTGCATTTGTAAAATGTGAGCAAACAACACTGTTTTCACAACTGTGGATTGTGAAAATCTCAGCTGTTACAATGACAAGGGATGGTGCAGGTGACTAAACTGATAAACTGTGCTACAAGAACAGAACATGGAGGGACTTAATCTGATTTAGTGCATTGAAAATATATTTGTCTCCATGAATATGACTTTCTTTTGGTGCCATTCTGTTTTGCTGGACTGTTTCTTAGCTCAATCATTCCCTCAGCTCACTTCACTGCCCAGCTCAGAGATGTTCTGGCACTGGGGTGCAGCAGCAGGAGGAGATGGCTCCAAGTACTGACTGCCTGAGTTCAACCAACCACCACCCAACAGCAAATCATGACCCTGGAGCTTCAGGAGTCCTTTCTTTTGCTCAGCAGCACATGATACAGCTGGAACTCAATGAATGTTTCCACTGATTGTGCACACAGATCTGTGACCTTGCATACAATATCCCAACAGATCACATGCACAGTCACAGCCACCTCACTGACAGCTACAAACTGAATGGCACCCTCCATGCACCACCATGTTTTCCTCACCCTTGATGGTAATTAAATGTGATTTTTCTCCTCCTGGGAGAAAATTAAACATCTGCAAGATGTGGAGATTTTATCATGGGCGTGGAGGGAGAGGGGTTCAGATGTCTCTCTTCTCTGCAGATAATTGCTTAGTTTAATGAGGAAGTTTTGCAGTATTTTTAACCATTGCTTCTGTGCTTTGTTTAATTATTTGCATATGGCATCATCAAGTTAAAAAGAGTGTGCATATACAGCACTTCTTCTTAGTCTTGTATTAGACATTAATGAAAGGAAGCACGAGGATAAATTTTCCACTAATGATGATGGAAAATTAGTTTCAAACCCCAGAGGTGTCTTGCTGGATACACCAATGATACATAAAGGTCCAAGGAGAGAAATTTCACAAAAAATATTACCTTGGCTCTTTTGGGCTGTTTCTCCAAGAGATCCTTTTCCCATTTAATTTTGTAGTTGTGAGGGAGGATGGCAAAGAGTAAACAGAAGGTTCTGAGAGCCTGCAGTACTCACAGAAGGTAAGTGAGGCTGATAAACACAGCGCAGACAAGACAGCGAATGTCGGCATGGCATATCCAGTAAAGGTTACACGCCTGGAGACCTACAGCAAGAGACAGATTCATGGCTTTTTATTCCAAGTCTTGAGCTAGCGAAAAGTTGAGTGTCTGGAGAGGAGCAACGCTTTATGCATTAGTCATAACATTTTGAAGGGCAGCAAATCTACAGGCAGGAGCACAAGGTAGGAGGGAAACAGCTGCTGGTTCTTTTCCTCTCTCGTTCTGCAAGATGCAGTTTCCAGTTAGTCCCAGGGATCTCAGCCAAGCAACAGGGAGCCAGTTCAGAGAGGATCCTGCTCTAGTTGCACTCTGTGCTACCTTATACTTCAGCATCTCATTTGCAATCTTGTGTATTTCTTTTCTCTGATAAGGTTGTTTGAGTTCTGCAGTTGTTTTTGGAAGGGAAGAGCCAGTGTTTGCCAGTGGTGAGTAGTCATGCCAGGGTATGATACAAGCCACCTTTAACAGCAAGGGATCTGTTTGCCCAGCTTCACTTTTCCTGCAGCTGAATTGGGAAGGAGGGTCAGGGGATGCTGCTGACAGGGTTCAACCATTTTGACACATCAGATAGGTCTCCAGTTTGGCAGGTTGTTTATTTTCCTGAGCAGCAGACTCCCAGTTTTTGCTGCCTGCATCCCTACAGATAAATAAGTCTATGTCAATAAGGCTGCTTTTTTTTAGATATTTTTCCAGAACAGTTTAGAAATAGCCCATGTACACACTGAGTCTGAGAATTCCTCTACCACACAGCTGGTGCTCACTGCCTATGGTTGGTGTTTGCATTGTCTCCCAGGTCCCCTGGCTTATTCCTTTAATGTCTTTGACATTAAACACCTGAACAGCTGCTCAATATACAGAACAGGAAAAAAAGGTAAGGCAAGACAGATAAAAGATAAATGGAGGTGGCAAAGAAGGTACCACTAATGATTCAAGCCAAAATAGCTTATTTTATGTTTCAGAAGGTCTCTCTAACACAAATACAAAACAACCATTAACCAGAAGGTGCACAATTTACTTATGTTAGTCTTAGTGCTCTCAATTCACTCTGTTTTACTGGTCTCAAATATTCTACACACAATTATGATTATGTACTTACAGTTCACTTATGTGGGAAAGAAGCTCTGAAGTGTTTTCTTCGCACAGTGTGTGCTGGAAGGGTGTTTAAACCAGAGCTAATGGTTCGAAGAGGTATCAGGTCCTCCCTGTGTTGCAGTGTAACCTTTAGTAAAAATGTAGTCATGATGCTGGGGCGGTCCCATGGTGTAAAGGAGAGCGCTCTGGACTCCAAATCCCAAGGTCCTGAGTTCCAGTCTCAGTGGGACCATCCCCTGGCAGTTCAATCCCTCCCTGCCATCCCGTCCCGTCAGATCTCGGATGCTCAGCAGGGTCAGCCCCGCTCAGTACCGGGGGCTGTGACAGTCCCGAGGACTTCCCTGTCACTGTCCAAGCTCGGCCGTGGCAGATGGACCCTCAGGACTGAAATGGTGGGGCCAGTTCTGCTCACACTGTGCCTCACCTGAATAATCCACTGTGCAGGCTGGAAGGGCACCCACGTGGGGAGAGCCCTGCCCAAAGCTTTGTTCGCAAAGTTTGGCCATATATATATATATATGTATATATATATATATATATATGTAGTCATGACGCTACTGAAAAAAGGTGCAAAATTCACCTGTAAAAGCAAACAATAAAATATATTAACAATTTGAAAAAAAAAGTAATGGACTGGAAACTGGGGAAGTCCAGAAGGAAATCTAAAAGGGTGCATGAAATCTAAAATCCCTCTATTATAGCTGAGTGTTTTGGGGATCTGACAGTGGCCCAGCCACAGTGTTTGGGCCAGGCTGTCTTTGTGCCTGTGGTGCAGCACATGAGCTCAGCCACTGTTAGCCCTGAAGGGGGCTGCAGAGCTGCAACATTGCTGGCTGGAGCCACAGGAGCTCCTCCACTGCCTTCTGCACTGAGTTAAATTAAGCTTTTACAGCAGGATGTGACACCCTGAGAGGCACAGGGAAGTTTTGGTTCTAATCACAGCTTAGTGCCAGAAATCAGCCCACACACTGCTAATTAAGGGGGTAGAAATAATGTCTGATTTGACTTTAAAAAAATGTATTTCCCTCAAATCCTACGTTGTTTTTCCTCTGTTGGAGTCACACGTCCATGAACTGTCATCTGATGAGGCAGCAGAACACACAGTGATTACTAAAAGGCAGATTTCAGGCTGAGTATTTCCATCTTGCCAGCATCAGGAGAGGCATTGGTCTGAAAAGAAAAGTGCTAAGGAGCCAGAAGTTGCTTTCAGTGAACTTGAGCAAAAGCAGGAGGGTGAAAGGAATTCCTTGAGAAAGAGACCCCAGTAAATCTCAGCTGTGTTACCACCAGCACATACCTGTGGTGTGGGCAGAGCTGACCCTGGGGCTGCTGTCAGGCAGTGCACATCTGGCTCTGTTGGCCACACTTGATGAGATCAGAAGACACAGAATCTCTTGTGTATCTTAACTTAATCTAACCAAAAGGGTATGGAGTGACTGGGCAGGATCTGGATCAATCTAAGGAAAAATTAGCAAGAGGGATACTCTTCCTTCTTAAAAACCAGACTTTTCTCTGCTGAGAAGTATTATGGTGTGCATTTACTGCAGCAAACAGCTCAAGTGTTTTCCTGCAGGCTGGAGTGTTCTGTATCAATGTATTTCTGGGGTCCTTAAGAGTGTTTTGCATCAATATGTTTACTGTCCAATGTGTATGCATTATGAAATTATAGTAATAGTCACAATATTAGTTTTGGCAATAGAGGGCACAGAACTTAACTTTATCAAGGAAAGAACTGCTTACATCACAGAATAACGAGCAAGGAATACATTTCAGGAAGGTGTCATTTTGTTAAAAAGCCATTTTGGCAAAGAAAATTGACTTGCTCTAATCAACACTATTACAGTGTGAAATAACAGAGAGGTGACTACACTTTCATGGGCATCTGAGCATAAAATAGTGGAACAAGGTTTCCTGGAAAATGAAGGAGCACAAGGGCACTTGCTATCACCTACTGCTCTACCCATAGAAGGGAGAAATCACACTAGAAAGCACCTGGGGCAGGTAAAGAAAAATCATGCATTATTTAATTTTCTGTTTTACTGATTTCAAGTGTTCAAAATTCTTGAATGACACTCTCCAAAATAATGAGGTTTAAAAATAGTAAATGGCATAAATGCTTTCTGAATTTTATTTCATAATCAAAGTAATTACAACGCTATTCAAGGTTAAGTGCTTTAATATTATTAATCATTCATTACCTATGATTGAATTCAGGGCCAGCAGCATTTAAACCAGTCCTACAGTCATTTGCTAGCTGGCTACTACCCCTTTCCTAATATAAGTAGCACAACTCCATGTCTCCAGGGACTCTAGGAAAACATTAGCTTTTGTAGCATGACTGGAAAGTTACCAATTTTGGATTATTTTCAGTCTGTGGGAGTAAGTTCCAGAAAAAGAGCTGGTTGGGGAATTCTCCAGCAGAAGGTTTTTCAGTAAGAAAATGCCCTTTTCTTAGAACCGAAGTTTTCTTGTGGAAATAGAAAGTTGGGAAAAATACATTTTTCCCTGGGAGAATGAAAACAAAGGCTGGCCCAGCTGCTGCCCTCCACACACTCCTCAGTTCCACTGACAGCAGAAAGTGGGTTTAACAGCTGCCTCCAGGCTGGCTGCTGAGGTTGAAGGCCCCAGCTCCATCCTCCTGGCATGCCATGGCTGCAAAGGGAGAGGAAGAGGAGGGTGAAGGGGGCAGGATTAGAGCCCTCTGTGTGCCTGGAGAACCTTCCCCAAGCCCAGCTTGCTGCACAGCTCTCACAGTGCTTAGCAGCCACACACAATGGAAATGCCACTTCAGAGCCCAACAAATTACATTTTTCTGCAAATCCATTTCTACAAAAATGTCACTTTGACATTTTGTCCTGATTCAATACACCTCTTTTCCCTGGGGAGGAGGGTTGCTGGTTTTGAGACAATTCTGCCCACATATGGCAGGCTCTTGGGAGGACCCCCCTGCTGCCCCTCTGTGTGTGCAGTGAGGTCACCCTGGGGTCACCCTGCTGGCCATGCCACGGCCACGTGCCATGGGGAAGGGCTGTCCCCAAGGTGTCCCCTCCTGTGTGTGCAGTGAGGCCACCCTGGGGTCACCCTGCTGGCCATGGCTACTGCCACGTGCCATGGGGAAGGGCTGTCCCCAAGGTGTCCCCTCCTGTGTGTGCAGTGAGGTCACCCTGGGGTCACCCTGCTGGCCATGGCTACTGCCACGTGCCATGGGGAAGGGCGGTCCCCAAGGTGTCCCCTCCTGTGCGTGGGTGACCCTGCTGGCCATGCCACTGCCACGTGCCATGGGGAAGGCCGGTCCCCAAGGTGTCCCCTCCTGTGTGTGCAGTGAGGTCACCCTGGGGTGACCCTGCTGGCCATGGCTACTGCCACGTGCCATGGGGAAGGGCTGTCCCCAAGGTGAGGCCCCTGGGGACATGCTGGGCTGTCTGAGCAAGCAGGTGACAAACAGGCCTGGAAATGATAGCTGAGTTCAGAAGAGAAGCTCAAAGCCCTCTACCAACAGAGCCATGCAATGTTTATTCCAGCCACAGCATAGAAACATGGGTTTAATGGCACTTAAATATATTGGTGTCTTACAGCATTCTGGGACATGAATATATTCATCTCTTTGCTTAGTCGCAGGAAATTGCAGTGATGGATTGACATCATTTTCTAATTGCATGCGATGCACAACCCAAACAGAGCCCAGGCAGTGAGCTGCATTCCAACTAAATTCTCACTATTTGTTAATAATGAAAGTTCAGCTGGCATGATATAAGAACTGCACGTACAGGATGAAATATTAATTTACTATGCTTGGGTGGAGATTTTTAAGGTAGTCTGAGTTTCCGTGAATGCTTGGGTTTATCATTATCAGCCTGAGCACAACTAGAACTCCTCAAGGCTTCTGGCTGAAAAGAAATTGAGCGTGCAAATACTCTTTCATCATAATCACACTGGCTGTGCAGGGTAATTCATAAAAGAGCCCAAAATATATTGAAATTCAATATTGGTTTAGTCCAAATCAATATTAATAATTGTTTGCATTTTTGAAGTGCAATTTACAATTGAAAAATGTACAGGGATCAACCCATAGTTGCTAACACATCAAATTTTCCTATTAAACTTAAAGGCACGGGCATTTTACTTCAATATGTTTCTTATAAAGCCAGAGAAGGCATTGATCTGTGAAAACAGCTATCTATTATTTATATGAGCAACACTAGAACAGGTTTTAATTATAAATGAGCTAAAAGGTCAGTAACTATTTTTAGGGTCTTGATTTTAAATTTGGGTAGCTTAATACAAATGTTTCTGTGGGACAGCTCCCCGTGGACAGTGCCCAGAGAGAGCAGGCACACAACACTGTGTCTACAGTCAAACCACAGTTCTATTGTACCTTTTACAGAGCCATTAAATGTGAGTGATTATGGAAAACTAACAAGAATCTCTCATAGAACCATGGAATGGTTTGGTTTGGAAGGGACCTTAAATATCGTCTCGTTCCAACCAGGTTCCAATCTGGTTCCTTCCAGGTTCTTCTGACTGTGAATGCCTCGATTTCAGCACCAAATGCAGATATTTGTGTTTGCAGTAATGTCACAGAATCACAGACCATTCTGAGTTGGAAGGGACTCACAAGGATCATCGAGTCCAACTCAAGTCAATGGTCCACACAGTGGATTGAACCCACGACCTTGGCATTATTACAGCCAAGTTGTAACCAACTGAGCTGATCTCCAAGCCCTCAGTCACTGTCTGCCCACAGGAGAGATGGTGCAGGCTCAGGGAGGGGGTGGTAGTGCCCACCCTGAGAGCTGTCCCAGTGTTCCAATAACCCTGTGTGGGACAGGGCTGCCCACTCCAAACAGGAACAGATGCCTGATTTGCTTTGGATCTGCTGCCTCCATCTCTGAGCCCAGTTCTCCACCAGAGCAGCGAGGCTGGGGAGAGGAGGACCCGAGTGCCCTTTTCCCTCCCCAGGAGGACTCCTCTGTGTCACAAATAGTTTTACAGTTGCTCATTTCCTGGGGCAGGCACCATTCTGCCTGTCCACATTACAGCAAAAAGAGGGAGGAAAGGTCTGAAGTTTTTAGGCCATGTCTACTTTTCCCTCACTGAATGCAAAAGCTGAGAAGGGATGGAGTTACAAACGGAGTCTGCTGTCAAATGCCTCGAGTCAGTGGAGTATATCCATTCCTGCAGAGTATCAATGGAAGAACAGGAAGTTTCCCAGTGACATTTAATGATCTCCAATACTCACAGCACACGAGTGTGCCTGGCAGCTGCTTGCCTTATCTGTTCTTACTGCAGATCACACAAAAGATGCTTAAAAGTAATTTCATAACAGCAAAACAAATAGTAATATTCTCCCACTGTACCAGCATTACAGTACTGATTTTAAGGAGATTTCATGCCTATTCAGGATTCTCATTAAGCTCAATATTGAAAATTGCATTCTGTTTAAAAGGACTAGTTGCTCTGAAATCCACATGTTCCTTCTGACTGCTTTGAAATTTGGAGTGTCTGAAATTCTGGTGCAGAGTGTCTTACAGGAAAGGAAAAACCAGAAGTGTATCTCATGTGGGTGTCCAAGTTCCTTGTACAGTGACCATCATACTGGTGCCTCTGCTCCCCTGCATGAATGGGACCTACAGCTCTTGGCCAGACAACTTTGCACCTCCTTTCTTACCCAGTCAGAGTTGCTACAACCACCTCCTCATGGCAGAGCCCCATCTGTGAGCACAGCCTGTGCCCGTGTGCCCCATGGCTCTGTGGGCAGCTGTGCCCTCCTGCTGTTCAGAGATGACTGTGCTGAAGCTGCAGGGGGTATTGCTCCCCTTCCCCAAAGCTGACCTCGCCAAGATGCAAAACTTTTGGCAACCAGGGAGTGCAGGGGCAGGGTGAATGCCCACCACCCTGTGCCAGCAATGGTCCATAAACATCCCCTCTCAGCAGGCACACTCTGCCTCAGATGCTCATCTTGCTCCCCCAGGTTGCTCCAGACCAAGCCACAGCTCTGCCTCTCTGCAGCTCCATGAGCTTCCATGTGCACCTGCCCTCAGTCATCATTACACAGAGCCATTTCACTCCTCCTTAAGGGATGGCACAGACTCCAGGTGTTTCTCTTCCCTAATACACCCCTAGGAGATCTCTCAGTTTGCAGGAGATCTTCCCTTTGGTCCCACCAGGCATGGGAGTAGGAGAGGCTCAGTCCCTGCTCCAGCCCTGCCAGCCCATGCAGAGGGTGGTGTGTCACAGCTGTGCCTCTGCACCCACCCAGCTTCCCCTTATATGCTGCAGTAACATCATACCTGAATTAAAAACAAAAATCCTATTTCCTATGTTTAGAAATTGCACTTCAAAATAAAATGCAAATACTTGTTTTGGTTTGCTTTGCAATATATCCTATGTAAAACTTGGGCACTCAGCAATAGGACAAGGGGGCACGGGCTCAAGCTCTGCCAGGGGAAATTGAAGTTGGAGATCAGGTAGAAATTCTTTGCAGAGAGAGTGCTCAGGCATTGGAATGGGCTGCCCAGAGAGGGGGTGGATTCCCCATCCCTGGAGGTTTTTCAGCTGAGCTTGGCCGTGGCACTGAGTGCCATGATGTGGTAAAGGGACTGGAGTTGGCCCAAGGGTTGGACTTGATGATCTCGGAGGTCTTTTCCAACCCCATCAATTCTATGATTCTGTGATTCATCTGGAATGAAAATATAAAAGGCATTTTAAAGGAGAAAAAAATAGTTTCCCAAATAGATCCACTTATAGAATATGTCCTTTCAAGTAGCTGCTGTGTTTTAACAGTGCAAATCAAGAAGAGGAAATAACTCAGCTCTGACATACAGGCATAGTCTAAGTGAAAAAGGACCTTGACTAAACAGATGGTGATCTTTCATTAGGGAGAAAGCAAATTTCAGTTAGAAACAAATTAGTCATCATGGCTAGAAGGATTAAGAGGCAGCATTAGGTGAGAACAGTCAAATGCACACCATTACAAAAGTGTCTTGAGCCCTCTCCACTGCCACAGCAAAATGAGCCATTTCAAGGCTATTTTCTTCTTCCTGTAGTAACCATAGTAGCATCACCATGAACCCACACAGTGTGAGCCAGGGATTTGTTTTCTTTCTGCTCCTGCAGAAATTTTGCTGTATTTTGTTTCCTCAGGTGTGGAATTAAAACCACCCTTACTTGTGACAAAGGTTTTTAATTTCAAGGCTATAGGGACCATTTCACAGTTTTCCTTGACTCCCAGACACAGAATCTCCACTTCAGATACTTTTATCTTGTAGGGAAAGGAAATCCCATTGAGGAATCATGAACTTCCACACTGTATTACATGAACTGTGTCACACGTGTCACAGTTAAGCCATGATGAAAAAGTCTTGAGAGGGCCACATACATATATGTAAAGCCACTCAAAATTGTTGTGATAAAATCTATTTAAAGTCTCAGGCTATCAGGAGGTTTGGCATGGGAGTAAAACTTTTACCCAGTGGTTAGGAATATATTGATTAAGTTTTTACACACACGCATATACAGGAACCTTTCTATATAAGCAGTTCATAAAATCTCTCAGTTTTGTCATCTTTTTCTCCTCATCACATCTAAAACTGCACAGAAAAATTAATTTATAAGGGAAAAAATCCAATTTACTCTTGCTTCATACTGACATAAAGGAGGAAAGATGGTTGGGGTAATTACTTGTTTGGTAGCTCTGGAAATGCAGGTGCATTGTGTCTTTTGAAAGAAAGCATTTTCCTTTGGAATACCCAGGAAACCTATGGAAGACACAAATGAAGCAGGACAACTGAAGAAGAGTATAACCACTGTTATATGATGGTGTGATCATCTAAAAAAACCTTTGAAAACGTGGGAGTTGCTTTAAACAGGAGAGATGGAGGCGAGTGGAGGGGGAGGAAATCATTTCAAACAAAGCTTTAACGAGAACCGAGGGGGCATCTGAATAACTTGGAACTTTTCTGCTGTATTTTACAAGACAGCTCAGTGCTTTCCACACAGCTGTTTATATGTAATATTGTACGTGGGACAGCATCCCTATAAATCCTGCTGCCAGGCAGTGCCTGGGCTGCCAGTGTGTGGGATCTGCCATGCAAATTGTGTGCCTTCCCCTCTGGGGTGGAAAAAGCTGGACAAGTTCTTCATTGACACTGTCTGTTTACACCATCACCATACAGTTCCTGTGAGATGCTAATGTGAGGCAAACTGAAAAAACTTTTTTCATTTCAAATGCAAACTGCTTTAAAGATTATGTTTTAGTTCAGGGATAGGCTTCTAACCCCTGGAGGATGTTGGAGAGGGGTGTGCAGTGCCTCGCTAAGGCCCTGCTGCAGCACTGAGGGGATTAGTAACACATGACGCCTGCCATGATTTGCACCCAGAAAGATAGGAAAGAAATCTTCTCCTGACTTTGAAAGGATTATTTTGGTTGTTTACTGAGTGCTGTCCCTTTTGGTCTTAAATGGTAGATGAAAGTGGAAACCAGAAGTGCCCGCTTCCTATTGCAGCATGGGATGGAAGTGAGAGGAGCAGCTTTAGCAGCTTTGCCAGGGGTTTTGCAATGGGAAAAAGGGGTCATACACTATCAGTCTGACTTCAGCTACAAAATACAACATCACAGCTTTTGGTAGTTATGCCAAAATTCAGGGTCTGTCACATTATATAGGTTTATTATACCTTCTTGGGGTGTGTGGGTCCAAAGGACAAAACTGCGGTGTGTGAGAGAGTAGAACTGGACCCACTAATACCTGACAGAACAAGTTTCCTCTGGAGTAAGAGAAAGCCTCTAACACCCCTTTCCTCACTCTTTTTGGTTTCATATATATATGTGAGAAAAGAGGATCCTGTAATTTTCAGGATTCTCTTCTTGTCAAGAAATCCCATTTTGCATAATTGGAGGAGATGCTGAAAGCTGAGACGTGTAATGACACCAGTGCCTGGAGAACAGAGCTGTTAATAGGCAGTAAGTTCTGCCTAATTTCCTGCCACACTGCTGGGGTGCACTGGTGGCACATAATGGGTGGGCAGCTGAGCATGTTCTCTCAGCATTGCTGGGATGCAGGAGAGGCTAATTAGGCTGTGGGGAGGAAGAGGTGTCAGCTCCTGGGGGAGGTCAGTGGGTCCCACTCACCTGAGTGCCAGCTCCTGCCTCTGAGAGCAGTTCTGGGCAAACCAGAGCCCAGGGAGGTGCTGCCCAGAGTCACACAGGGCAGGTGTGCCTTCCCTTCCTGGGTTCAGACTGCCCAGCCTGCCTGTGCCTGTGGCAGCACTGATGGGCAGCTTGGGAGATACCCAGAGCAGCTCCTGGGTGAGGGTTCACCAGCGACCTTCAGACACCAGCTGAGCCTCCCCTCCCCTCTCCATTAAGGATTCTGATTTCCAGGGATTGCAGAGTCAGAGGAACCTTTCACTTCACTGGTGATCTCATCAAAGCAGGTTTAATTCCTTTCCACTTACCAAGTGAAAATATGAATCCACATCTTTTCAGGAAAGAATTTTGGGGACGCTTCAGGAGGAGGACATTTTGAACAGATTCAACTTTAAATTTCATTTTTTCACCCTTCTTCAAAATACTCCTTTTCTGTTATGACACAAAGAAGAATATGACTATATATGAAGTTGATATAAGCCAGACAAAATGCTTTTATTTTAAATATCATTTGGAAACAAATTTTTCCTTTCCAAATCTCAGGGAAGATCAAAGGTTTTGTTCTACTGAGCAAGAATACAGTGACAGAAAATCCAGCACCCAATGAACATTTGATGAATGGAAGCAGCTACAGGATTAATAGTTTCCTACTTCTTTTTATGCTAAAGAAGCCAGAAGATTTGGGGCATAATACTTGGCATTCATTTGCATTTCCTATTTCCAAAGAGAAGTGCTGACAGCTACAGAATAATCTGACTTTTAGTATCTCCACCTCTAGTAGCCGTGCCTGCTTTTGTGAAACTGCTATAAAAAGTTAGTTTTACTGGTGAATATGAATAATATTTAGGAATCCTTTTTTCTTCTGTAAATGTTATGACAAGCCTGATCTAGAAGTCAGGGGTAAAGCAGAGGGTGGACACTTGAGTGATGGGAAAACTCAGTGCCCTGTGTTTGAAGGCCTTTTGTCTCTGCAAGTGTTTGAAGTGAGGAAACACATGCTTGGCTCAGCTGCACAGTTGTTCACACACTTGGCAGAAGCACAGCTAATGGATCGGGAAGTGATCACTTCAGTAATAATAACAAATCTTTTTTCTATATTCTTGTAATAATATTGTTCCCTTTTTTTTTTGCTTTTAAATTCAGCTAATTGCCTGGTATCACTGTCCCAGTCTCTAGCTATATTACATGATCTAAGTAAAATTATCTTAATAAAGCATAAAGTAAGTGCTCCATTATGGTGCCCTTCCAGAATGTGCAAAACAAAACCCAGTAGAAGAAAAAAACCCCATCCCAGCTCCCAGCTGCCAACAGCTCCCAGTTAAACATCTCCAGACCAGCTACAGGAGTGCTGAAGTTTAACCTGTGGGGTTTATTGCTATCAGGCAAATCTTGACTTACAAAAACATCTCTGCGTTAATAAATAGCTCTCTGTGGACTGGCAGTCCTGCCAGCCAATGCCATTAACTGGGGACAGGTGATCAAGGATTGAAGGCACCTCTGAGGTTTCTCTATCCTGGACAGTGGTGCCTCCACAGAGTCCCACAGCACTGGGAGACTTCCCAGTTTGCCTCTCAAGAACGGCACAGCCAGAGCAGTGGGAGTGCCCAGGCTAATATCTGCTGCTTGGTACCTGCTTATCCAGCAGCACACAAGGCACCTGTGGAAGTGCAGGAATCCCTGCTTTCCAAAGAATCATAGAATCATAGAATTGATTGGGTTGGAAAAGACCTCCGAGATCATCAAGTCCAACCCTTGGGCCAACTCCGGTCCCTTTACCACATCATGGCACTCAGTGCCACGGCCAAGCTCAGCTGAAAAACCTCCAGGGATGGGGAATCCACCCCCTCTCTGGGCAGCCCATTCCAATGCCTGAGCACTCTCTCTGCAAAGAAGTTTTTTCTGCTCTCCAACTTCAATTTCCCCTGGCAGAGCTTGAGCCCGTGCCCCCTTGTCCTATTGCTGAGTGCCTGGGAGAAGAGACCAACCCCCACCTGGCCAGAACTTCCCTTCAGGCAGTTCCAGACAGTGCTGAGGTCACCTCTCAGCCTCCTCTTCTCCAGGCTGAACACTCCCAGCTCCCTCAGCCTCTGCCCATAGGAGAGTCCCATATGGACTGTGCTCCAGTCCCTTCTCCAGCCTCGTTGCTCTTCTCTGGACCTGCTCCAGCACCTCAGTATCCTTTCTGAACTGAGGGGCCCTTCATCCTGCTGCTCCCTTTGGATAAGCAGCAGGCTCTGGCTCGGTTCCCCCTGCTATCGAGTGCAGGAGGAGCAGCTGAAGCTCACACGGTATCAGACGTTAAGTTTGCCACGTACATGTGACCTCAGAATTTACATTCATTCACAGGTGATTTGTAATTGTCCAATTTAGTAATCAGTAGATGTTTGCAAAGAATTTGGGTGTTTTGTTGACTTGCTGATGTATATGGCAGAACTACATAATGGTGATGCTGGCATTAGTCTGTGTTCCCTGATTCACTGGGAGCTGCACTGACACCTTGCAGGGAAGCCTCAGGAAGGGAGAGTGTAAAGGTTCCCTGCAGTGGGCAGGAGTTTTACAGGGTCTCTGGCCCACCTTGGTCCTTCCCCTCCCCTGGCTCCACAGAGGAAAAAAGCCTCTTTTGCCCTCGTCTTGGCACAGTGCCTTCCATCTTCAGGCTAATTTAGTTGGGCTGGTCATCAGCTCTCCACTGGAGTGAGAGCACACCAGCACCACCTGTACAGAGGGCCAGGCCATGGTGGGTTATGGTGGGTGGGACCCTCTGAGCAACTGGAACAGAGACATGAGGGGCTGGAGCTGCCTTGGGCCCCCTGTTCCTCCTGCTCCCTGCAAAGGACAAAGCTCCTGTCCAGCAGCTGTTGGCAGTGCTGTGAAAGCTGCATCCCCTGCCATCATGCTTTCCTAGGACAGCCAGTCCCAGATATGCTACCCTCATAAACAACCGAGCTCAGCTAAAGATCAGCAGACCTTTTCCTGGGGGCAGTTTATCCTGCTACTTTGCTCTGCAGGGTTTTCTTTTGCCTTTGGTGCATCAGTGTGGCGGCTGTTAGAGAAAGATCCAGGTCCAGATGGACCAAAGGCAAGCTCCTGAGTTTCTGCCTAAGAATTACACCTTGTGTTTAGGTTGTACCTCAGCGATGCCATTCTTCACACAGACTTGTTAGCAGCAGACAAGGGAGAGAATGTCATGTCCACAAAACTCATGAACAAACAAACAGCCATGTGCCTTCAGACACAGCCCCAAGTGCAGCCTGGCTGACTCACCTGATTAGGAATCAAACAGTGGTGTTGGGAGAAAACTGGCCTTTAGTCTTTCTTGGACTGATCCTGTATCATAATATCAGGTCATTAGGCTACCAGGTGGTGATTACCAAAAAGCAGACCCACACAGCACTGCTTTCAGAGCCACTCTTGTCAGAAGGTTTAAATAAATCTTTGCAAGGTCTTTTGATACTGCCTGGGAACAGGAAGGGGAATTAGTTCTGCTTTTGTGTTTGTAAAGACAAGATTTGGTGCCTGAAAATTTTGTTATAATATTCAAGTATTTTCCACAAACATATCTGGATTTTTTTTACCTAAAGCTGTACATATTTTTCCTTAAAAGTCTTCCTTTAATGAGGCAACACCTATTCTCCTACCCAATGCTAACACTTCCTCAGCTCTCAATTCATAGGAGTACTGTGGTGATTAATGAATGTCTTTGAACTGGAAAGTGCTATCTGAGTGCTAATTGCTATCCATGCATACTCAGTTCTGCTGCTTTCAAGGGCAGAGCATTCACGTACCATGGTAATGGGAAAGCTTAGGAAAACGATATTGATACCTAGGAGTTTTATCCACCACAGAAATGTATAAAGGAAGAATAAATTAAAAGTTAGATGTTTCAATTCATTATTGCATGTTCTAATGAACTGCTCTCCATCTGTTTAATAGGTTCAGGGCAGCTGAAAATGGAGTTTAGATTGGAAGCTGCTTGCAGCCTTATCTGCTTGCTCTCTCAGTAATGCTAAGTATTATAGAAATATGTTATTGCCCATTGTGAGGAGCACAGTTAAAGTATGTGACCTCAAATCCAAAGTGCAAGTTGAAGGGTGTGGATTCATCCAAATTCTGCCTCCCAGATGCTGAGACTCTGCATGGGTCTGTCCAAAGCTCCCACATAAAGCATCTCTCTCCCTCCCATGCCTGAGGAACTATTGCCTGAAGAAACTGTTAGCTCAAACTGCACTTAGGGGTTTTGTAGGAGTTTTCCTCTCATCCATCTTTAAAATGATGTGATTTGAGTGTAAATGGTATTTTCAAACGTTCCCTTAATGAGGATATTTTGTTCACATTTATCAGTCGGTGCTAACTGCTTGCAGAGTTCTTGTGCTCCTGTAAATCCAGGACCAGCCTGGGAGGGCTGGGCAAGCACAAGCTCAGCATCCTAAACCAGCCACTGCCATTCACCCACTTTACTCTCTGAGGACATGTTAATTAAAGCCTGATTGAAAAAGTAATTACAGGAGAATAGGGAGGAGAAAAGCTCAGACCCGTAATTTAAAGACCTCTGATGCTTGAGTTGTGTTGAGAGGTAGTAATTTTGTTGAGAGGAGAGAGGTTTTCTTTCTTTTTCCTTCTCAGACTCCTGCCTTCACTGCTTGCAGAGCCATGCAATGGCCAAAGGCAGCAACATGTGGCCTCTTCTTCCTTCAAACAGATCCTTTCATCTACCTTTTGTTCCTGTTGTATTCTGAGGTGTCCTGAAGAGCTGTAATATCTAAAGGTTATATGTTCCTGTACACAGTATTCCTGTAGGATGTGGAATAATGTGAACACTCTTAACTGTTAAGAACTACTACTGTAGCATTTCTTGCACTAATTAAAAACTGGCCAGGGATTGTCTTTCTTGGAGCTGTCTCTGCTTCAAACAAAAACATATCGATAAATCAAATCCAGGGAAACCAGTTCCACATTTTAAGATGATAATAATAATAATAATAATAATAATAGTTTTAGAAACCCGTATTTGCTCAAGAGTATTAAAAAAAGACCTTAAAACTCAGCTTTAAGCAAATATAAACCCCCAGTTGTTTGGGAGAGGATGTTTTTCAGCTATGCCCTCTCGAATGAGGATTGTGTGTTTCTCACCCACTCTCTGTCCCAAGAGCTGCCAGGACATTCCCAGCAGAGAGGGGCAGAGCTGCCAGTGCCTGACCAGGGCTGGGACACCCTTCAGCTCTGGGCATCACATCCTTGCTGTCAGCCTGGGCAGGACACCTGCCTGATGCCTGTCTTGTGGAGCTGTGCTCATACCATCCTCCTCCCCAGGGGCATGCAGAGATGGTAAATTAGATGACAAAAAGAAAAACCTTTATTTTAGGAAGTCAAATCCAATTTTTAGAAAGCTCTGACTGGACACATTTACAAAATGGTGGTGTGATCTCAGTGTTGTACCAGCCTTGCTGCTGTTAGATTTGGTTCAAAGTACCCATTTAGCCAAACCACTGCCAGTGTAGCCAAGCAAACACCACAGTGAACCAGACAGAGGGTGGGACATGTTCTCTGGTTGTGTGCCTGGAACAGCAGTGTTTGGAACTAACACAGGTGCTTTGAAGGCTAATCTGACTGCCCTAGGGCTTTACGGTTAACATTGGACATCTAAAAATAAATATATGTGATAAATGCATGTTCCAAATGTCCATCCCTATTACACACGGAATGCACGGAACAGGCACGGATGGACCTGCACAAGGACTTGGAACAATTTGGCTTTGCTAGTGATGAAAAACTTAGCTATGTTTTCTTTTAGTTTTACTTTGAAAGGTGCAAGAAAGGTTTAAGGTGAAAAAATAATAAAAGTGCACAGTTAATGTCTGCCACAGAAAATAAAGCTGAATTTGCCTGTGTATAGAGAGCACTTAGAGCTCTGCATTCATTTAAGAGCAAGCATCTACCTGTGCTCCTGGCTGGGAGCTCTGGCTGCTTTACACACTGAATAAATAGAGTTGTCATTAAATAACCTTAATAAATTTATCAGTCAGAGTCACAGAAATTACTTCATCAGGACTGCACAACTTGTGTTCTTTGGTGCACTTTAGAAATTTAGAATGCCAGTACACTGCAGAAAATTGTAAACCTGCTGTGGAAACCATGCAAAGCAAATAAGTTGCCCCAACACCAAATATTGCAAGCACATTTAGAACAAATCTTTAATACTTTTCCTGACATACCTACTTTGGATCATCCTCTCTCCACAACCCATCCTCCCTGCAAACCAGTGTTACACAGTCTTCCCATACTTCAAACACCCTTTATAAACAAAGAGCACCTTCAAAAACTTTCTTTAGAGCAGGTAGCATTTGCAGTAAGAAATAGGACAGCAAAGTGATCACCACCTGCTGCTGGCCTCCAGCTGAGCCCCTGTGTTCAGTGATTAGCTGGTAAAAACATCCACTTACATTTTGGGGACCACTTCCATTGCCTGTGCTCCAGTGCACCTTTCACCGTGCTGCTGAAAAATGCAGGATTGGCATAGCTGTGTGGCAAAAGAATTTATTTTAATTAGTAAACCCACGTGGCACTGGTAGTATTTTCCTCTTTGGTTCCCATTCTTTCCTTTTTTCACAACTTTGTATCGCACCAGAACAGCTGTTGGTTCCAGCAGGACTATTCATGGGCTCAAAGCCCCAGGGCTGTGCTCAGTGAGGGGTTTGGAATGACACACAAGGTGCCCAGCTGGGACTGGCACTGCTGCTGCTTCTGCAGGGCTGCACTTCACAGGAAGCTCAACATGAGCCAAGAGTGTGCCCAGGTGGCCAAGAAGGCCAATGGGATCCTGGCCTGGATCCAAACTAGCGTGGCCAGCAGGCCCAGGGCAGTGAGCCTTCCCCTGGACTCTGCCCTGGGGAGGCCACACCTGGAGTGTTGTGTTCAGTTCTGGGCCCCTCAGTTGAGGCAAGAGATTGAGGGGCTGGAGCGGGGCCAGAGAAGAGCAACGAGGCTGGAGAAGGGAGTGGAGCACAAGTGCTGTGGGGAGAGGCTGAGGGAGCTGGGGGTGTTTGTGCTGGAGAAGAGGAGGCTCAGAGGTGACCTCAGCACTGTCTGGAAGTGCCTGAAGGGAAGTTGTGGCCAGGTGGGGGTTGGTCTCTTCTCCCAGGCACTCAGCAATAGGACAAGGGGGCACGGGGGGCTCAAGCTCTGCCAGAGGAAATTGAAGTTGGAGAGCAGAAAAAATTCTTCACAGAGAGAGTGCTGAGGGATTGGAATGGGCTGCCCAGAGAGGGGGTGGATTCCCCATCCCTGGAGGTTTTTGAGGTGAGCTTGGCCGTGGCACTGAGTGCCATGATCTGGTAAAGGGACTGGAGTTGGCCCAAGGGTTGGACTTGATGATCTCAGAGGTCTTTTCCAACCCAATCCATTCTATGATTCTATGATTCTGTGAGTGTGGGACCAGCAGTGAGGGTGGGCAGAGCAGAGCCTGGAGACTCGCTGGGGCTCCCTGGGGAGGAGGGGCAGCTCCTGCAGGGACAGCCCTCCTGCTGCCCACACCTTTTCCTCATGTTTGCTGCCAGCCAGTAAAAGGAGGTCCAAGCCCTGTGCCAAGGCTTTCCCTTGGAAAACAGTACAGCTGCCAGAGGCCACCCATTTGAGTTCAGTGTTTTTATCCCACGTGGAACAGGCTGCTCCCAGTTGTTCGTTCCTCTCTCAGTGTTTGGCACACAGGGTGCAACTTTCAGGATAATTGCCTGTTGAGGGGTTTCTTTCAGAAAATGGGCATATGAGCAATCCAGGCTGCGTCAGCTCTGTGAGACTTGACCAGATATCAGCTAAGAAGCAGCAAAGAAACACCTACTGTTGATCATTAAGGGAGAAATCACTCCCTAGGAGTTCTCAACAACTCCCGAGAAGTTTCTCATGAGAACATTTCGACTTTCACACAAGACTCTGGAGCTGCACCTGAAAACATCAAGGATGAGTTCATGTAAACATTGGACTTGTGAGATATGGATTTTAATCAATTAAAAGTTGTGGCCTGATGGTGTGAGGTTCAGTTTAGCCAATAGAATGTAGCTTTAACTCTATATAAACCATGTGCTGTGTGTAATAAAACGTCTTTGCCATAAACCTCACAAGCTTGTCGAGTGAAGTCCTTTCTCTCCACAGAAGATTGTTTACTTTAATTTCCCACACATTTTCTCACTTTTTGGTTTTCATACTGTTTAAGCCATGAAAAATAAAAATAAAAAGTGACACGTGCTTCACTGGGAGCAAGTAAGCTACTAAGAGGTGTGAAGGTCAATAATAACTCATGATCCCAGTCATGAGGATGAAAACTGGAATGCTTTAGGGAAGTTTCTCTACAAATTGCAGCCATGGCAGGAACATTTTTTCCCTAAATGCACTTTTTAACTATATATTTCATTGTCTTTTCAACATGTTAAAAGCAGGGACATATAATTAATGACAAACTGGACAGAAATGGGCTGGATGACTGCAATTAACTGTACAAAAGAAATACTAGAAAAATCAGTTATTCTGTCTAAACAATAACTTAAATGTACTAATCTGCATTGGAAAACTAAATGCTCTATATGTTAAGCTTTAGGGCTTTGCTTTTTTTTACCTCTTGCAGACATATTACACCAGACTCCCAAATGAGAGGACGAGACTATGAGTGAGGAGTGCCCTGGAGATCGTGTGCAGTTCTTTTCCTGGGTCAGAACTGGATTGATCTGAGCACAGTAATTATGAGGCTGACATGTATGTTCTCCTTCATCTTGCTGTTTGGAGCAGTTGGACTTGTTGTCTTCATTCACCTGCAGGATCCAGAAGAAATAGTTCATCAGCAGACACCAGGTTAGCATTCCTATTTCTATTTGAATCACGTGCTCTTTCATGTTCAATATTTTGTCCTTATACCCTTAACATGTTTTACATATTTCACAGAGGTTGCCTCTAAAAAAGTATGTAATTCTTAATGAAGGCTGTCTTGAAAGTAATCAATTTCATTAATAAAAGGCATTTGATGAAAAAACAGTTCCAAGACCCAATTAACTGATTATACAGGGAACTTCACCCAGCTGGATGGAGTTAAGGTTCTGCTAAAGGTGAGACAGAACTTCTGCTACCAACTATACTATAAATATGAAAATTAGAGATTTCACCAAAACTTCTGTTCCTACAAATGCACACCTCTGAATCTGCCTTTGCCTGCATATAGTATTCAATGGGTCATGAGATGCAAAATAAGAGATGTACAAATGAGCCATACCAGAAACATGAAATACCTTGGGATGCATTCATTTAATTTGCTGAACTTCAATTAAACTCTCATTCATATGCATTCCATCTTCCTGCACTGCTAATGTGAAACTGTGAAAAGCCACAAAGACCACAGCAATGGGAGAACTGGAAAAGTGGGGGCTGAAAGAGTAGTTTGCTTTTAAAGGAGAAGCACACAAGAGGTATGAAAAGGCACAAGATCTCTTGATTTGCATGTAGTCCCCTTTGCCTGCAGCTGTAGTGAAGGCTGGTTCAGAGCCAGTGCAGCCACTCCAGTTCAGAATAATGCCACTGTGGGCTGGGGTTCTGTCCCTGTGTTTGCTCTTCCATGCACTGAAAGTGTGCCTTGACCAAGTCAGTGCTTTATAAAAAGTTTATTCATTTGACACCTTTGTCACACAATGAACACAACTGTGTATATTTAAAAGTATTACTAGTATTTTTAAAGGAACTGAACCAAAACACAGAGAACTCTTAAATAATTACATTGATTGCTAATTTCTGTGTCCAAGTTTATTAAGTGCTTATTTCCATGTCACTAAACAATCTCTACTTTATTATGTTTATTATTTAGTCCAACTGCACATCAATTTTGAAAGCAGCCACTCAGCTGAAACTGTAGAAATAATGAATCTTCAGCATTGTGCAAAGCAGAGGATTAAGTAGTCCCTTCAGTGCTTTTGCAATTTATTTTTGTATGCTTAGATGCAAAAGAGCTTACAGATTAAAACCAGGAGTACTGGCCATATTTGACCAAAACTGGCCAGTAGTTTGGGGGTGAGGGGAAAGGTGTATGGGCAGGCAGCACTCTAATGCATCTAAGAATGTGTAATATTTAAAAGTTAATTCTTCTCTCCTGAAAGAGATGGATTTTCTAGTGTTGTCTCAAAACCAGTGCAATTTCTCTTCCGTTTTTTTCATTATCCGTCGCTCATCTTGACCTGTCCTACCTCTGTTCTCTGCCACAAACCTCTTGAATGCCAACTGCTGATTGTAGTGCACTGTGAAGTGACTTTTGAGAGCAGTATAAATGGAGAAGGGGGGACATCTAACCACATTTGAATGAAAACAAGTTTGAACAGAGCTCCTACCCCAACAGGGAAACTCCCTCCGTAAGGTACTCGATTGCTGTGGGTACCTAAACCCTGAGCATCCCAATGATGCTGTTACTGCCAAAGGTGTGCAATCAATCCCTCAATTCTCACATTCAATTACTATTTGTATTAATAGGAAGCAGGCTGTACCCTTGAGTAAAAGGTGCTCAATACAATTACTCTGATTTCTGTTTGGCTGGTTTTCATGTGCGTTAAGTGCTTTCAACTCCCAGTGGGCTCAGGAACTGCTCATATCCACTGCTTTTGAAAATGATACCTGTTATCACTAAATAGGACACAGGGAAAAATAGCTATTCAGTTCATTAAAAAGAGAAGTAGGCATATTTCATTTCTAGACAGTCTCCTGTAAAAATCTGTCAATCACAGGTGACATGTTTGGGGTGGTGAGAAGGATCCTTCCCTTCCTGTTTCTCCTGGTTCTAATGGAGATGGGATATTGCTATAATTTGCTTGCCTGATTGCTCTCTCAATAGAATTGAACAAATGCATGTATCATTAAGCTACTTAGGACAACAGATTCTGCATGGCAAAGCTTTACTGGATTAGCCTTTGCTTTTGTATTTCCTGCGTAGTAAAACACATTTGCCAGATGCTGGAATCTCGTCAGCAGGGCTGGAGAGAGAGGTCGGGAATGTTTATATTTCCCACTAAAAAGCAGCATAGGAGAATTTTACATTGTCCAAAAGGACATTTTTCATTGTTAGTACGTTCAGTCATCTTTAATTTAAGATAGTACAACTTATGTAACAAGATTAATAAAAGTACTTTGGTACTTTGGTTTTATCTGTCTGTTCCGGAAATTGTTCTTGATTGTTTGAGTCATAGTGAGCATGACGGGGAGACCTTGATGTGCTACTTAAACCAGTATAAAATCCACAGTCATAAAACTTTAAGTAATGCTTACATTACTTTCACTGAGCAAAGTACTCCTGACAGTAGCTGTTTGTGTTGATTTGTTACTATTCATTTATTCTTTCCCTGTGCTTCACATTGCTCCCTAATTGTGATGCTGTACTGAGAAAGCAATATCAAAGTAATTTTCCACAACATTAGTTACAATTTTCTTCTGATCTTTCAAGTGAAAAAATCCCATCCTGTTGGCTTGTGTGAGCATATAAACCTTGATTACATTTATCTGTTGGAAACCAGTGCTTACGAAGAACATGCGCCCGGGATAGAGGATGTAGAGCCTTTTTTGCTGATTGACAAACATGCTGTCTGTGTAGTTTTATTTATATAACACACATCACTCTGAGTAGATATGTTTAAGACAGACAGCCATTTAGGGTGGGCAAAACAGATTTCCCAAGCCAGTATATTAAATTCAGTAGATATTCCTGTGGTCCTTAAAGAGACAATAAACCTCACTTACACCAGTTGTTTTCTTGGCATCTATGAAGAGTGCTCTTACTGGGGAGAAGGCAGGACTGAGAATTGGTGTGAGTGATAGTTGTACACTGTACAGAAACCCAATGGCACTTTAATAATCCTCCCTGTATAACTATATAACCCCTGCACGTGCATCAGAGCAATCGCAAGCACAAACACAGGCTGGCCAGAGAGTGGATTGAGAGCAGAAGGGCTTAGGGGTGTTGGTGACAAGAAGCTCAGCATAACTTGGCCCTAGAAAGCCAACCAAGTCCTGGGCTGCATCAAAAGCAGTGTGGACAGAGGGTAGAGGAAGGTGGTTCTGCCCCCCTGCCCTGCTCAGGTGAGACCCCTCGTGCAGAGCTGCCTCCAGCCCTGGGGCATCAACACAAGAAGGACGTGGAGCTGCTGGAGCAAGTCCAGAGAAGGCCATGAAGATGGTCTGAGCCCCTCTGCTCTGGAGACAGGCTGGGAGAGCTGGGGATGTTCAGCCTGGAGAAGGCCCTAGGGAGACTTTAGAGCCCCTTCCTGTGCCTAAAGGGGCTCCAAGAGAGCTGAAGAGGGGACTTTTACAAAGGCCTAGAGTGATAAGAAGAGGGTGGATTTGGATCAGATACCAGGAAGGAATCCTTCCCCATGAGGGTGGGCAGGCCCTGGCACAGGGTGCCCAGAGAAGCTGTGGCTGCCCCATCCCTGGGAGTGTCCAAGGCCAGGTTGGACAGGGCTTGGAGCAACCTGGGCTGGTGAAAGGTATCCCTGCCTATGGCAGTGGAGTTGGAACTGATGACCTTCAACGTCCCTTCCAACCCAAATCGGTCTACAATGCTATGATTTTACAGTATGAAACTTGGCTTCTGTGATAATCATACCTTCGTTCTTAAGCAGGCACACTAAAGGATCTGTTCTGAGAAAGTCAGGCACATTTGCACGTGATGCACAAGAAAAATTTAATGCATACATCCCCATCCTAATGCTAATGACTCTTGAATTCATGGCTCTCCTGTCTGTGACAGGATATTAAACATGAAAAAACTTTACAGTAGCTGAATGTGCAGCCACCCCACTGCTGGAACCACAAGAGAAGGGGCCTGTCCAGCCCTGTGGTCAGCAGGAGGCTTCTTCAGCATGACAGAGTGCACCCTCTCTCTCAGGGGAGAGTCAGAAGGGCTAACCAGCACCTTCACAGTCTCAGCCAGGGCCACTGCACTTTGGGAGATCCCTGGAAACTTGAGTGTGTGAGACCTGCATTTCAGTCGGACAGAAAAGAGCAACTTGGACAAACAGCATCAGTAAGGGAGGGAAGAGTCTAAAGGATGCAAATCATGCTGGATTTCAAATACCTACACAAACTTCTGAGCTTCAGGACTGTGGTCATGAATAGCAGGGGGTCAGGTGAGGTCATGACTACCAGGTAGGACCATTGCTTCCAGTTCACACCAGGGACACAGTGTCTCCAGCTGTGCTCTGTGGACTTCAGTCAGAAGAGATGGGATATCCTAAAATGGTACAGACTTTTCTAACAGGAGATTTTACCACATAAAATCTCAGGGAAATACTAATATTCTGCATCTGCATTCATGTGCAGATTTCTCTGTATGGTGAAGGTCTGTGAGAAAAAACATGACTGCAGGTTTGCCATATGGTTGTTGAATTCACAAACCTGTAAGAGTTTTCAGTTAGAACTTTTAAGATGAATATATCTGGTCACACACTCCTCTGGGAGCTGATAAAAGGTGGAAAATACATCTCAAAGGATCCATGTTGTGAAAGCTCCAAAAGGGTGAAAACAGGGAGTGGAATGAAAATGGCTTTGTACTCTGGCTGTATCAGAATTTGAAAGTCAAATATGACTATAACCAAGCCTGAAAGTCATCTGACTGAGATTCTGCAGTGATTGCTGTCCTTACCTCTTTGACCAGTTTCTGACATTATTCTGTCATCCTCTTTCTTTTCTGCTTTACCAAGGGTGTGATGGGGAGGAGAGGGAGGAAGGAGAGACTGGCATGCAGCTCTTGTCCCTGGTGGCACAAGGGAGCTACAGGGAAGATTGCAAGTACCTCAGAGCAAATTACCAGCATTAGAGCTGTACTGAAAGTTCCTTATTCAGAGCACACACACCTTGTTACTCCCAAATTACACTCCTATGCACATCCCCATGCTCACTGTGCATTGCTGTAATGTGGTCCCAGTGCACGAGGTACCTTCCACTTGTTTATCAGCCTGCAAACTTTTTATAAATACAATTGAAAATGAACTAGCAGTGATAGATCATTTCAGACATGATTTTCCTGCAATTTAAAACTTCCTGCTCTTTTTAAGCTAGAAGGCATTTAATCTGTTCAACTGACAGAATGAGCAGAGATCCTGAGCAGAGAATCTGGTGACTGGAGCAGAGGGGAGTGGGCTCTCTAATGCTCCTTGGAAGCAGAAGCAGCGTCTGTTACGTGTGTAAGGGTAGTTCCACCAACTCAAGAGTGGATGAACCTTGGGCAGTCACATCCTTGGAGCCTTCTGTAGCTGAACTTCCCCCCCCCAAAAAAAGAACTTTCCTCCAGACTGGGTCCCAGTGGTCTGCAGTTGTTGTGATTGTCTGCTGAGACAAGGCACTTATTAGGGAAATACGGTCTTACAAGTAGGATGTTCCCTTTGCTGCTGCTTGAAATGGTTGTGGTTTAGATTGTGAATATGACCTGGTTGTTTTTCACCTTGGAGAGAAGTGCTGGCAGTGCCATCATCAGCCTGCTGCCACAGGGGATGGGCACTGGGCACCCTCCACCACACTGCCAGTGCCAACCTGGACAAAACAAATGTAGTCTAGTGCTGAAAGCAATCACAAATAAGATGTGTTATCACAAGGAATAAACAGATTGTCTCCTACAACACTTTCTCCCTGCTTTCATGACTATGCCATATCCTTGGCAGTCTTATGGAAAGTGCAGCATTTATTTATCACAAAGTCTCAAGAAAACACCTTTTTTTCTTTTTTTTTCTTTTTTTTTTAATAGTTTTTGTTAACATGCTTTAGGCCAACCCCAGTAAATGCTATACCATGGCAGGCCAGCATTTATGTGACCAGTTTATTCCTATCAACCATCAGCCAGTGCCTCACAGGAGTCAGAGCGCTGAGGGGTTAAGGCCATGGAACCCCAGTTGTGTTTTGGTTCTGCCTTGCCCTACAGCTCATAGATTGGTCTGTATTGTGCTGTATCAGTCAATTCACCCACTAAATGTTTCATTGCCTGTTATAAAGGGAATTCTCCGCAGAGGATTCAAGGTACCCAAGCACTGCTAAATCCCACAACAAAAATGTAAGACCAAACCCTATTAACTATGGCATTGTCACCAAATCCAGTGCACAGCCAGCAGCAGTTATAATCCCACTGCAGTGGTGCACACACACATCAGATGACTGAACCAGATCCTCTGCACATTTATTTGATGGCTTAAAGACCATGCCACCTAATCCCAAATACATTTATCAGCATAAAACCAGAGCGATCTAGTGCTGAATCACTCCTGTAGTGCAGCTTTCACGTCCACAGATTTCCCCATCCTCTCTCTTTCTGTGAGCATTTCTTCTCTGATACTGACTGGTTTAAAAAAAAAAAAGTTTGATATTTCCTTTAAAACCTACTCTTAAAAACTGTCAGAGGTTGACACTTCTTTGTTGTGTCTGGCAAAATAAAAAGTGACCTGCCAACTCAGAGCTGCATTCATTTATGGTGCTTGGCAGCTTATCACAGGCAAAACTCAGCTGCATGTGATGTGCCAGAGGACTCTCAGAGTGGCAGCTTTATGGAAGTATATTCCTAGGGAATGAGCCTGGATGCTTCTCAGATTCCCCTGGAAATTTGCAGAGTCATTACAGAAATGTGTAAAAGTTGGATCAGCAGACTTGCCTTTCACCTCAAAACATTTATTCTGAATATAAGGCTGTGTTGAATTTTTCATAGAGAATGTGTCAGCACCAGAAAGCCTCCTACCATATGTCAGCTGTCATTCAGTCTGCATGATTTTTAAACCATGATAACATATTGAGGAGCTTAGGTCAGTTTAAAGTACTTCCTGGATTTTCTGCAGCTTCTGCCATTTTAAATGTGTTTTATAATAGATGTTTCCATTTCTGAAAGTTATTAATGTTCCCCTAAAAGCTTAACCAAAACTTCCTCTCTCCAGCAATATTATCCTTTTTCATTTAGTAAACATTAATTTTCCTTTCATGATTCTAGTGGAGCTTGAAATTAAAGGTGGCTTTCTTCTCTATTATGGCTTTCTTTGAGTATCAGCATCAAAAGTGCCAGTTTACTGCTCTAGCACCAGTCAAGAGAGCATAAAAAGCCAAATAACTGATCTTGTGTAGGCCCTACACAAGAGTAAGTTCTTGTGGACGTGTTTATCATTTTCTCCAAACCAGTAATCTATTTTTGAAAGAAAATGCCTGAGTTTGGATCTATAACCATGCACAAGGTGGTTAACTGATTTTAACCCTATTTGCACAGGCTGTCTCTTACAGGACACCAACTCACAGCATTGTGCAGAAAACCATTCAGTGCCACTCGACTGCTCTGTGCCAATGCCTGAAGGTCACAATATTCTGCATCTTGGGAAATTAAGTCCCATCTGTGTCCCTGTTTGGTCTCAGCCACTTCAGAAGACTTACATGGTGACTAAGGGGCAAGATGCTCCAGGCAGGGCCTTCCTCCACTGCCCCTCCTGCACATCAGGGCAGTGCAGACACGCTCTTTCCCTCTCTTGTTTCCAGAATCCCTGTCCATACCTACAGGACTGGAGTTTTGGGGGCTCCTGTTCCTGTGTTCAGTTGGAAACCATGCACCTTCTCATCCAGCTCTTTACAGGGACTGTCTGGCTGATGTTTTGCTCTTTGTGGCACATCAGCCAGGAGATCCCTGTGTGCAGCCTTCCCAAAATTATGCAAAGGAACCCTCTGTGGCACCAAGGATGTGTGTGCACACACCCCCAGAGCTCCTGCAGGGAGTCTGGGGCATCAATTCCCTACTGGAACAGTGGGAACACAACAGCCTCAGGAGTGGGGAGAAGAGGCAGGGTGTGACCAAAATTCATAGAATCATAGAATTGATGGGGTTGGAAAAGACCTCCGAGATCATCAAGTCCAACCCTTGGGCCAACTCCAGTCCCTTTACCAGATCATGGCACTCAGTGCCACGGCCAAGCTCACTTGAAAAACCTCCAGGGATGGGGAATCCACCCCCTCTCTGGGCAGCCCATTCCAATGCCTGAGCACTCTCTCTGCAAAGAAGTTTTTTCTGCTCTCCAACTTCAATTTCCCCTGGCAGAGCTTGAGCCCGTGCCCCCTTGTCCTATTGCTGAGTGCCTGGGAGAAGAGACCCACCCCCATCTGGCCAGAACTTCCCCTCAGCCTTTGAGAAGGCACCTGTGCTCCACTGCCCTGTTCCTTTTCTCTCCTAATTCATTTACCCTTCTCCTGCTCTTTGGCATCATGGTTGGCAGAGCTGAGGTTCCTGCAGTGATGGCACAGATAATGCATGGGACAAACAAAGGAATATTGGCTTGAGAATCACTCCAGGCTTGAATTCATGGGAATCTTTGGATGGCCTCCCCCTGCTGCAGGCAGAGGGGCTGACATGGAAGCAGAGGAGACACACAAATACTTATTTTTGTGGCCAGGACAGAAAGCGCAAGCCTAGCCCAAGGAAACTGGTCATTTGCCCAGTGGCTACTTGAGAGGGGTAGGAGAGGAGACTCCTTTTCTCAGGCTGTAGGTTGTGCACAAGGGGAAGGATCCTACATCTCAGTTTCCAGTTTGTTGTAATTTTTTATTTTTTTGACTTGTATGACTTGACTTTATTTGTTCATAAAGTCCTGCACAATTTAATACCCGTAAGTCAAACCACAGGAGAAATTACAGACAGCAATCACTGCTGCTCTGTGTGAACTGAATGCAGCTTTAATTGGGCCCTCCTAATTGTGCATGCAGCTGCTCAGGGAAACATAATGATGCTTATCTCAGACAGGAAAACAAACTCCTCTCACTACTCCACTGTAAACAAGTGGAAAGGTGTGTATCGAAATAGTCACAAAAGTAGCTGTATCCACCTGGGGGTGGGTACCAGGAATTTTATGCCATATATTCAACTCTGAAACTTCAATGTAACTCACTGTGACTGTTTAAAACTCATCCTAAAGACTGTGTTGAGAACTTAAACAAAGCTAGAATACCATTCCCATGCCCAGAACAAACATCAGCATCTCAGACACCAGGTTCACTTGGATGCTGGGAACAGCCAAGACTAATAGTGGAAACCAATTATCTGTTCTTCCATAAGCTGTTTGAAACCTGCCCCCTCAACCACCTTCATTTAGCTCAAGAGATGCTATTGCCTTGTAAACAGGAGTCACTACCTAATTAAAATTCCAATTATTCTTCATTTATGAGCTGCTCATTCTCATACCATTGAGGGGAATTAAGTTTCTCAAGAGGGTCCCAAGCCATGTATTGTTAACACCTGTACATGGGTGGTGTGCTCAGTGCTGCATGTTAAACCAGCCACATCCCTGCCTGGGCCAGGGGCATTTTCCAGCAATACCTCAGAATTCTTCTTGGATAATTTATATTTTGGAGGAGAAAAACAAAGTGAACAGCCCTTAGCAAACCATTATGACAACACAAAAGCATGTAATTTCTCCCATATTTCTCTCACATAAATGGGAGAGAAGTAGAAAAAAAGGGTTTGTGCAGCAGCAGAATGGTGGGAAAGGAGGTCTGAGAAACATCAGCTGAGATAACTTCCTCTTCTGTTCTTCACATTTGAAATTATGTAATTTGTGGGGGTTTTATAGAAAAACTAGTTGTGCTGGATACTTTGACTTTTTTTTTAAGGAAAAATAACTTAAAAATTAAAATGAAAATGTTTAATTAAATTAGAATATAACAGAAAATTTCCTGCAGTTTTATAATGCCTGTTAATAGACAATGGGCCCAGAATCAGCTGGACTGACGTTCCCAGGGGTGCTGCAATGGAGACAAGAGAAGCAGTAAGGAAAAGGTATATTTACTACAGTTAATTTACAGTAGTTAACAAACTTAGAAAGAACACCTGGAATTTTTAAAAGCACCACATACTCCTAATGAACGATAATGATCTAATTACATTAGACTTCCATATCCAGATCTTTGAGACGTAACACGTTCTTAGTGTCTACACCTTTGCACTCCATATCTTTCCTCGTGCTTATTTCCAGACATCAAATTAGATATTCAGTATATTCTGATTGTTCTCTGCCTTTTCCTCTGAAGGCACTGGTTTCACTCCTTAATTGCGACCCAGTGGAGGTAAGTTCACCACAACATAATTTAATGAACTATGGAAGAGTTACCCCTTTCTGCATGAAGTATCAAGCTGCATGTCACAGACAGAGTATCTCCTAGGTGATGTGTCAGTAGATAATAATTAATGAAGACATTTCCTAAAATAATATCAGCCCTGCACAAAAGCAGCCCTTCCCCCACAAAATTAGACAACACATAAAGCCACTTAATAAGCCAAGGACACAGTTCCTGAGAGAAGTTCAGTCCCACAATTTCTTTTCTCCATGAAATCATAGATTAGAAATCAGAAACCTACAGTGCAGACAGGTGAATTTTCCTCCTTTTTGCCTTCAAAGGATGAATTGTACTTGATTTACCCTTCACATCAGTCTTGGATGTGCTGTCATCACAGTCCCCTCCAAGTGTGGAGACTTTCCTTTTGCCTGAATGGCTCTGAGCAGATCAGCACTCTCAGCACACTCAGCTGTCAGCTCAGCACCTCCTGCCCCTTCACTTTGGGTTTTTGGGAGGAGATTTCTGCAGCCTCAGCCTTGCTGCATTTTTTGGTTATTTATATTTTGGGGTAGGGGAAACAACTCAGACTTTCCAATGTGCCACATGAGGTATCCTGGGGAGCAGGCTGAGCTGCTGCAGGTCCCTCCCAGGGGATGGCAGACAGCACCCTGCCATCCCTCCTCACCTCCCTCTGCCACCTGTCCCTACCCTGAGCAGCCAAGGCATCCTTCTGTCCCTTGATCTTTGTATATTTTTGCTGCAATTAATTGTTAACTGGATTTCAAATTCCTCAAATTAAGAGTGCAAGTCAAATGCTGCTCCTGCTGACTTCAGAAGGGTGGGTGTATTTACAGGCATTTTCAGAGCATTCAGCCACTTTGATCACAGCCTCCACACCACAGTCAGGGGATCAAAGATGGTTCACAAAGAACTGCTGAAACAGCATTTCAAGAATTCGGATTATTTTAATATTCATTAATTAAATGTTTCTGTCCTTTTAGCAACCAACCACTGATGCTGTTAAAGCAATTCAAATGAAGGGCTAATTATTACTATTCCAAGAGAAACCCTATTTGCTACAGCAGCAGCTGCAATTAGCAAGGCAGACCATCTTCTTGTAGTCATTTAGACGAATCAGAAGCAAGCACAGCAACACTGGTCTAGATAGTGGCAAAGTATTCACCATTTTCTCCATGGAGAAGGTGCCTGGAGGTAGAGGCTTACCTTGGGTAAAGGCAATTCTGCTTTCTGGTGGTGACTTTGGTCCCTAAACAAAGCTTTTATTTGACCTGTTGCATGTAATGACTGTGTTTCATAGCCTAGTTGCATGAATCTGTCTCTATTTCTTTTATTTAGCAAGCTGAACCATTCTGTGTCAGGAATTTCATGAAACAGAGATTTGTTGAATTCACAGCTGCATTTGGGGGGCTGTGCCCATTCTTGTCCACAGCTGTGTCTCAGCTCTGGGGCACCTGGGAAATGGCAACCCAGGGGCAGGTGGCCAAGCAGGTTTTCAGATACAGAATGGGACAATCCACAACTTGTTTCTCTGATAGTGTTTCTATCATCAGGAGGATGAAAGTGTTGGTATAGACTAATAAATACAGACCTCACAGTCAAAGCAAACTCCTGCTAAATGGCAGACTGCAGTGCTGGGGTGGGAATGGCCATCAGCTCCTGTGTCCCACAGTGAGCTGAGCAGCCTCCAGGTGCTGGGGCACAGCACGAGGCTCCCCTGGCCATGGTAGTTCTGCCCTGGGCAGCACACATCATGCCATGAGGCAGGGCCAGGGAAAGCCTCTCCAGACCTGATGGCTTGGGGCCACCCAGGAGGGCTGGCCAAGTCAGGCAGGAAATGGGCATGCAAAAATAGATGGGCACCATTCCACACTATGTCTCCAAGTCCATGGATTGCTTTTAAATTAACTAAAAGGTTCAAACAAAGGGAAGACAGCTTACACCCAGCAAACCTCAATATGAAGAGGTCTGTATGTCCACAGAATAACTTCAGTGGCTCACAGTCTTAATGAATGTTGTAGCTACAGTTTTAAGGGCATAGTTACAGAAATGCATCTACAGCTATGCATTTGGCTTGAACTATAAACCAGAAATGCTCTCTCCGAAAGCAGATGGTAGTAAAACGCATTTTAGGAGTGCTCCACACCAGACACAAATAACCACACAGCTGAGAAGGTGCATTTTCTCACTGGGCTGGTGCAGGCGCACAGTCAGCAGTAAATGTGCCTGCACTTAATGGGCCTTTTTGCAGCCTCACTCAGCTTTATAGGGAGAAGAAAAAAAACAGTCCCACATTTCTTCAGAAGGCACATTGGTTTTGTCACTACTCAGAGAACTTTTGAGGGTGACTCTGTGAGGATGTGGCGCTCTCTTCCCCTCCCCGTGGTTCCCTGCACTGCTCGTCCATCACCCCAGGGGCCAGGGAGATACTCAGAGAGCACATGTTGGATACAGAATGGTCGGTTGGGCTTAGAATTCACTTCCTCAAGAAAAGGATGCAGAAGTGATGCATGAAGCCTCTGCTACAGCTGATGCAATGTCACCCTTCAAGCTGCAGTTCTGTTCAGTCCCTGTCCCTTTGCCCAGACAGCAGTGCAGGCCCTTAAGGAAGCCAGTGGGACTGGAGGGGACAGTGCTCAGCAATCCTACAGGCAGGTTGGAGTGGGAAGGCCCTAAGGCACCAGTGGTCAGTCTCAGCAGGTTCCGATGACACCTCTCCTTCCAGCCTTCTGGTGCCCTGGGCACAGGGATCTTTCTTGGATTGCATTAGCCGCCCATACACATCAATTTGCTAATGATTGTGTTACCTCCTAAAGCAGGTGGAGGTCCATGTACTTTGAAAACAGCTTTGGAAAACCTGATTCAAAGGGCATTGAAGACACTACTAACTTTTCTATCGACTTGCTTTGGACTGTGTGCCAAGCACTTATCAGTGCCTTCAGCCCCTGTGCATCAATAGAGTTGAACTCAGCTCACTGAAGATGATGCTCTGCTTTTTTCTTATTTCTGGTTAAAATTCATATTCACCGTGCAGCACTTTGAATCAGAGTTTTCCCCAGATGCCACTGATGCTTATCCTCCTTTGTTAAAGAGAATGCTGCTTTGTCTTGCAGAGCTGGTGGCCTCTATTCAAAATCTACCACGCTGCAAAGAATGATGTTGTCAGACAGACTGATCTTTCTCCAATAGCTTTTGCAGCACTTCTGTTATAAAGATGTTAAAGATAACATGGAAGAGAAAGGGAACAGATTTAGAGTCTTGGGATAACAAAATACAAAGCATGACAAAGAATCATAATACTGATACTTGTAATTGAAAGAGCTGCTGAGAAAGTGTATCCTGAGCTTTGGGGAAGAATAAGGCAAATGAGTAATGTAGGCTGCTAAAAATAATAGATAGATTTATGTGAAAAAGGATAACAATATTCTTTTCAAGGATTGTTCATTGCTTTGTTTCATTTTTGTGACTGATATTGAATTGTGCTAACTGGAAAGAGCATCAGTCCAACACAGCACACCTTCAGGAGCCTGAGCCTGCAATTCTTAGTTAAGTTAATCCAGGGAACTATTAAGCATGATAAAAGACTGGGAATAGCACGTGTATCGTGGGAACAGAGAGTCACAGCAGTTATTCTAGCTCTGTGAAACAGAAATGATAATGAACAGGTTTTAAAATTCATTGATACTGAGAGGCCTTAATAACGTTACACTGAATTAATGTTATGGCCCAGCCTTTGAGGCTCAGTCCTGCTCACGTGGGCAGGGCTGTACAGAGACTGTTGGGTGGCTTTTTCTCAACAACCACTAAAAGATCTCAATCCCCCCCCACTAAACTTTAACTGGGAACTCTGTGGGTAGAGATTTATACTAGTGATAAATGCTTTGCAAAACCTCAGATACTGAAGTGTGGGGGTGACAGTGAGTGCATCCCTTAAGGAAAGCTGTTTGGAGTTCTACCTTAAAGAGAACAGAGCTACCTGCAGTGTGTGTGGCTTGTGACCAATGAGAGGTTGTGGTGTATGTAAAGGTGAATTGGTTAACCAATTATGTGGTGGAATGTTGGATGTGAGAGAGCACAAAAGGTGTGGATATTACTGCGTGAGAGTGAGATCTGGATCTACTAGGATGTGAAATGATGTCATAGGAACTTCTAGGAACTATCTATTGCTACTATGAGCTACGAAGATCTGTCTGTTAATCTATCTGGAATAAACTGTCTAAGTTGGAAGCCTTCTGATCAAGCCTTCTGATGTCTGCTGTGCCTGAGCTCTTCTGACCGTCAGTCCAGCGCCCAAGCTTGGTATAATGGGCTCCCCCTATACTGAAGAGAAGAAAGTTCCATAAAAATCAGCTAATTAAGTGCACAAGGAGCAAAACACGAGGTTTATTATGCAAACTACAAATGTCCAAAGACAGCTTATGCAAGACTGAAAGAGATTCTTCTGACAGGTATCATCACCCTTCATGGTAATTGTTCTGTCCTCCAACTAAACAGAAAGTACCGGTTGCTCTGAACTCGTCTTAGTTTGGGTACATTTCCTATTTCTTGGAGTTAGCCCTTTTCCTGTTAGAAAGAAAGACAAACCCCAACCAAACAAGAAGCCCTAAGACAGTACCTACTGTTGAATAAAACCTGGATCTCCTCTTTGCTGAGGAACTGCCCCATTCCTCAGCATGAGGCCCCTGGGGCACAGCAAGGGGCTGTTCAGTGCCCAAATGCAACCAGGGTGCAGCCAGCAGCTCTTGCAGGCACTCCTGCAATGCTCCTCTCTCTTTGCTGCACCTGCTGAACAATTTAAAAGGATAAAACCACCTGAGTGGTTAATGTACCTGGTGGGATCTCTCCAAGTATCTTTTTCTTGCTCTCTACCTTTGTAAACAAGGTAAAAGTGCAGCAGAGAGGAAAATTGCTAGTAACACTTCAGACCTTGCTGGCTCTCCTACATTACTACAAGTAAAAAGCCACTCTGAACAGCACAGAAAAATAGTTATGCCAATTAAAACAGTTGGAGTAATAATTTTGAAGTAGCAGATGTTTAAGTTGTCATTTTTAAGTGAAGTTGTCTAACATGGTTTCTGTATTTTCTGGATTTTTTGCACTAAGTATTGTAGCCTGCACAAGCCTTATAATTAAACCCTATCATAGTGAATAGCATGTACAGAGTTGAGGATTAGGTGATCTTATTCCTGTAATAGGATTTGCCTGCTAATTGTCACTGAAATGACAGCAGCCTCTGTTAATAGGAGCAGAGGAATTGCCATGGTGGCTCAGATCAGCAGCCTTTCTGTCCATTAAAAATCCTGTCTGAGGCACCAAGCAGTATGATGGGATTTAGAATTAAATACAAGGTAGTCTGCAATGGAATAAACTACTATCAGACTCTTCAATATTCTCATTAGCAAAAGACAGGCCATGCCCTGACCCAGGAGAACTCATATTTTTTACAAAACTCCTTTTACCTTGACAAAAAAGTGCAATCTTTTTAATTTCTGTTCATAAAATTCTCTTTCTGTGACTCCCAGACAACCACACAATTCAGAGGACACAGTGTGATGGCTCTCCTTGTTCTTTGTCTGAATTTGGATGTGGCATCATGCTCGTGCCAGAGCAGCTCATGGTTAGAACTTCATGGGGGGCAAAGACCAGAAACTGAGGATTCACACAGAAATCTGTGGCATAGTGGTGCAAAAAAAAGAGCTGCCTGCTCCTGAAATAATCAATCTTCAGGGCCAATTCCAGAAATCTTCCTGGAATTCACAAGACAACAGCAGTGGTAGTGGACATTGCAACTGAATTCAGCAGAAACTCTACTGACTTGTGGGGAACAAATTCAGAACTTTAGGCAGCAGGGCTGTCAGGACAGATGTGAGCCACAGGTGCCTCCCTGGGCAGCTTCCCCATGGCCAGGGAGCCAGAGGAGCAAAGAACCACCTTGGCTGCATCAGCACAGCCCTGCCCTGTTACCCTGTGTGTACAGTGTGCAAGGGAGGAGGATGCTGAGGAGGGAGAAGAACGGAGGTGAGTGATGGGAGAAGAGCAGCTCTCGGAATATTTGTCTCATCAAGGCTCAAAACATCTGCCCATGGAACAGGTCACAGATCAGTCCAGTTCTGACTTCCCTTATAGGCTGCAATCATTTCATGAAAGTTCTTTCTTCATACTCCCCAAACCAAGTGATCATTCAGAAAACTTACACTATGACTTCTGCACTGTTGTTATTTCTACTGCAAGAATAAGACAAAACCAAGCTGCAACATCAGGTAATTACATCCCAACACACTCAAGCTCCTTCAAATCATTCATTAGTCAAACATCTGCTGCAGATTACTATTGGGCCAAACTTGCTATTAGGTAAGTCAGTGGACTTCAGTACCACATAAGCAAGGGAACATCTGTTCCAACACTTGTGCTGTCTGTAGATAATGTGCTCTGGTTCAGAGCTTCTTCCTTGCACTGCTCTAGCTCGAAATCCTCTTGCAGTGCACTTGCTATTTACTGCCTTATGCTGACACATCCACTTTTTCTGGCTTAACTCAAGAAAATTCAAAATGCACACAGTGCCAAGGAAATGAATTTATTCAATAAGCCCTGCAATGCCAACTCTTACTAATTCTGTAATGCTGGAATAAACAAAGTCAGAAATTATGCTTGGCTTTCTAGCCATCAATAAAACCTCATAAATCTGTAAGGACTCATAAATTTCACTGTACAAAATCTGATATTAAGGCAACTCTCAACTTGGAAAATTCATATTGCATTTTAACTGAACAACAAATGAAGCTAATATGTATTGACTGCATTAACAATTCATAAAGGCACAGAAAAGAAATAAACAATCTTTATAGTGTTGCCATGTCTTTGAGGCATTGATTAAACTCTGTAGATGCTGCTCTGTCACTCCAGCAGCTATTCAGTAAGTCCAGTGTATGCCCATCAATGTCTTTTGTCATTGGTCTGACTGTCCTGCTCCCGTCCAGCTTGGCAGCTATTTCAAAAAATTAACTGTCACTGTGGGATAATCAATTAATCAAGCATGAATTGCTTGACTGAGTCCTCTAATGAATGTGAACATGTGAACACTTGTCAGACACTTGCAGAGCAGAGGGTTGTGTGGTGGGTGCGTGTCTGGGAGGCTGAGTGGCAGCCCAGCCTGGCAGCCCAGCCCAGCCCAGCTCACTGTGTTAATAATGCACAGGGCTTACAGGGATTGCTTTACAAGAGATCAGCTGCAGCCATGAGGATTTTATTGATTGTACAGTCTTTGCTCCTTCTGTGGAGACTGAGGGGAATCTTTGCAGGAGGAGGGTGGTCCCCTGCATGAGCCAGGGAGTTTACATGGTGTGAACAGCTGATGCATTTTCATGAGCCGTCACCCCCTCTCACAAGAGCACTTTATACCCATCCTTATAATTACAATCCTGCTTAGCAACACCCCAAAAATCCTGTTGCTGTTTCAAGGATAAGCCTCATTCTTAGGGATTACATTTGTTGAATTAATATTAAAACTATGCAACAGTTCTCTGTCAAGATGTCAGTTTTAATTATTGTCTATAAATATGGTGGTTTAAATCACTGTGGTGTGATTAGCAGAAGAGAGGAGGGTAACTCAGTAAGCAGCATGAATTGTCTGCTGTGCTATGCAGGATACTGAGACATGCTAAAGTATTGACTTTTATTCTCTAAAGTTATTCATGAACTTTAAATAAATCATTTTATTATCTAAACTGGTCAGCAGAATGGATTAAAGAATTTTTTTAGACAAAAGCATCTCATATCTGAGGGAACTGGATTTCAATGACCAAACACTAGATTTTGTCTCTTGGATGTTTTGCTGCTTTTTATTTTTCAACAAAACACACAAAAGAAAAAATTCAATGTGTTGTTTTTCTACATTCAAACACAACAGTTTTACATATAAATATACATTTTTGGAGCACTTTGCCTCCTGAACAGTCCCCACTGAACAAAACTGCAGTTTTTTAACTGAAAGCTCTTACTCAGATGAAGGATTACGGATTTAGGAGTACAACTCTAGTCAGGCTGGTTGTAAATTCAGAGCCTCTAGTCATGTATCTGTAATTATGAGCTTCCCTGTGCCAGTTTGTAAGCAGAACTGCCCTCTGGTTTACATGGGGAGGTGTGTTGGAGACTGATGTGGTGATGCAGCCAGGCAGCCCAAGACTTTGCGCACAGAAATGGTTTTACAGTTTGTCTTTTTTAAATTGAATATCACAATTTATGGACAGGAACTATCTTTTTTTTTTTTTTAGTAAACACTGCCTGTGCTCTGAGCACACTTCTGAAAATGCATGAAGCTAATTTAAACATGCCAAATGCCACTGTGTGCCCCTGTGCCACACGTCAGTGGGTGCCTGTCTGCAGGAAAGGGAGGGAACAGGCAGGATGGGCTTCTGCTGGCACTGGCACAGGCACACCACAGTCACGCATATGGGCATGTGTGTGCCCCACGGGGGGCTTGTTAATTGGGAAGAGCTGACATTTAGGAACTTGGATTAAACTGCTTCTCATGATCACAGAGCCAGATTTCTGGCTGACTTTACCAGGAGCATCTTGGATGGCACCCGGGGGCTGTTTCAGGAGGCCCCCAGAGGGCACAGCGCGTCTGGGCAGCCTCAGATTTCTGAGTGTGAGCAAACAGCAATCCTTCCAGGAAAATGCCCTTTTAATGAGAATAATTCTCATTCAGCAAACTCCCTTTATGCAAATGGCACACTGTCCTGTGGAATCACAGACACTGGGCTCTTCCAAGGGCTGAGGACTGGAGCAACACTGCATGGGGGTAAAAGTAAGGCTGTTTATCCAGACAGGCATTCACAGCCTAATTTAATAACTCCGAAGAATTCTGATTGTAGAAATGGCCATACAGGCAAGTCTGCTTAACCACATGTTTGATAAATGGGAGAGGAAATGAATATGAAGCCCTCTACAATTTTAAAAAATAACAAAAATATTTTAGAATCTTTATTTCTACCTTGTAACTTTACATTTGCTTGTTGCTGACCAAATATTTTGAACAATCCTGTGAAAATAATGTGCTTTGCAAGAGTAGATCTGAGGCCAAGGCTGGAGTTCAGTTTAGGCAGCTGATCTCAGTCATCACTCTTCCCACATTTTGGTTGGCCAAAAAAACTTCACAAATTTCATTTTTCAGTGTAAAGCCAGACAGTTGTTTACCAAAGTGTTACGAATGAAGAGTAACTTTTTTCCCTGGGTTATAACAAGCCCAAGTCAGTTCATGCAGGGGCTTCACCCTCCTGGGTGTATCATTTTCTCACCAAGGTTGGGTTGAACCAGCCCAGGTTCTGGTTGCAGAATTAGGCACCAAAGCTGAGGCAGGGACAGTCTGGACTCAGCCCAACCGGTTTATACCCCCAACAAGAGTGCTTTGAGCTGAGATTAACTATTGAATATGGGAATGCCTGACACAATCAAACAAGCCCAAATGTAAAAAGAATGTCAGCATCTGAAAATGCCACAGTCTCGACTGCTTATTGCCTGGCACCTTGTGGGGGTGACAGTGAGTGCATCCCTTAAGGAAAGCTGTTTGGATTTCTGCCTTAAAGAGAACAGAGCTACCTGCAGTGTGTGTGGCTTGTGACCAATGAGA
>VWZD01003522.1:250859-297637 GCA_013396695.1 Sakesphorus luctuosus | reverse complement strand
GAATTGGTTAACCAATTATGTGGCAGCATGTTGGATGTGAGAGAGCACAAAAGGTGTGGATATTACTGTGTGAGAGTGAGATCTGGATCTACTAGGATGTGAAATGATGTCATAGGAACTTCTAGGAATTATTTACTGCTACTATGAGCTATGAGAACTGTCTGTTAATCTATCTGGAATAAACTCTCAAAGTTGTGAGCCTTCTGATCAAGCCTTCTGATGTCTGCTGTGCCTGAGCTCTTCTGACCGTCAGTCCAGCGCCCCAGCTCGGTATAGGGGGCTCCCCCTATAGCACCTCACTTTGCAGAGGTTGGGAAGATAAAACACTGCAGTGGGTCCATGGATTTGTGTATGGACACACAGATTCCACTCTGAAAGGAATCTGTACATTCTCTTCTGCCCCCCAAACCACAGGATGTTACTGATCTGATAGAAAAGAGCATCAAAGAATGAAAATGGCATCTGAGACAGTACACAGCACACTATAGACATGCTTTTCAAAGCATATAAATATGCTTCCAGTGGCTTTAATGCCAGCTGCCCTATGTATTTCTCTTTTTCATAGACTCATTAAGGTTGGAAAAGGCCTCTAAAATCACCGAGTCCAACCATCAACCTACAAGACCCGATTTTTTTGCTACATTGGTGTAATAGAATCTTTACTTGGATTTACTAATATTATTTCATTCATTGCAAACACATGAGATTAGTTTCCAGAAAGCAATTAAACTTAAAACCTTGAGCTGTATCAACTTCCATGTTTCCAAAGCTTGAATCAGCCAAAGTACAGATATTCTGTTTTAATAAAAATTGACTTTTTAATATTATTGCCACTTCTCTGGAACCACATGAGTGATGGAGCAGAGCAGAATGTTTCATTCATTCCTTACATTACAGTTTGTAATTTAAGTGCTTCTGAATATCCATGAAATGAAAATTTATGTGAAGTAGTGGTTATTTCCTCAAGAAAAAGAAATGCCTTTGGAGGAGAGGCAAGCAAGAAAATCCCACCCACGCTGCATAAAATACTCTCTACCTGTGCCCTCTTGAGTGTGCCCATCAAAATAAAATGGAAAAGTGAAAGGCAGTGTTCAAGTGTAACAAAAATGTATGAGTTAATAGAGCTATCAAGTTGAGTTTGCTTATCCTCGTGGGAGTCTGATTCTCATTTATGCTTTTCCTCTATATTTTATGGCCTGGGAAAGTTCATGTAAATTGCCAGAAAGTATAGAGGGGTGTTAATGTAACTAAAAATAAGGTTCACATAATTACATATATATATATAAAAAACCAGGCAGGAATCTTCAGAATCTCCAAACATCACTTACAGGTTTTATTCAAGGAAGAGACATTTTCCCTGCTTCCCTGGATTTAACAAAGTCAGTAGAAGGTGTACATAAATGTAAAGGATTGAAAAGCCATTCCTTACATTTATGGAGCCTGGACTCTCCCTACATGGGATTCTCATTGCTTTTTAATTCCATGGAGGCATTTTTGGGGCTGATTGTAGGTATTCTGGTTTTGTTCCCAAGCCCATATAAGCTTGACTATTTCTTTCCAAATGGCCCCTTTGCAGCAAACCTGGTGTGGCCCTGGGTTTCAGTGAGGGATGCCCAGATGAAGTGCATGCAAACGATGCTGCAGTGATAGCTGAGAGCCCCATCTATTTTCAGCACCGCTCACTTCCCTCTGTGAAGCAGCACTGACGTTTCTGACACATGTTCTGTGGCTGTCAGAACATCTTTTCTTCACCTTTTGCCCAAAGCACCTGGGGCTGGAAGCTCCCCATTACCTGCCATGGCAAAGTCTGCTGCAGATACTCTGGCTGAGCAATTCCAGCATCCCCCTTAAAGCATCAGCCCCCCAAGAGCTGCCCGATGAGTTGTTGCCTTTCAGATCCCTGTTGTTCTCTTGTTCAACAAGAACTTGACTTTGGAGAATCTGTGAAGTGTATTTCATATGGTTTCAAATCCATTTCCATACCTTCTAAAGTGTTTTATCCACAGCACCTCTGTGATTATCTGACACTGCATTGCAGGGACCTTTTTGGAAAGGCTTTTGGAAAGCCTTTGCCTGAAGCACAGATTTTGCAAACACAGTCGTACATGCTAAACCTTAATCATGTGCCTCCTCCTCTGGAAACCAGAGACACAGTGTGGATATTTGCTTTATACTTAATACACTGTGGAGTGATATAATAAGGACAGAAAAGCTTCTCTGTGTAAACAGACTCAGGATTGTGAGAAACAGAGGGAAAGAAACAACACATACACTTCTCATTGCAAAAAGAATTTCTCCCTCTCTCAGTGGTATTGCTCTATATTTCAGCTTCTACAGTTGTAAAGCCGCTTTTAATTCAGTGTTTTCATTTAAAAATGCTGGCTGCAGACATAAAGAACCTGTAGCATCAGTGTTCTGAAGGCTATTTGAACTCACAGTATCAATTTACAAGGGTTTTTTTAATTATTTTGTATTTATTTGGTTAATCTTAACATAGTAGAGGGGGGGGTTTCCTACAATCATCTCTATTATTTTTCTGTTTAGATGAAGGTGGAACACTTATTTCATGAAACATAAAAGGAGAACTGTTCACATAATCATCTGATTGCAGGAGCATGGGATTTGGAGAAAAACTCAGGCTTTTAAAGAAATTTTTAAAATCATGTTTAAAATATGATGACTATTATTATTTCCACCTTTCCCAAGGGCAGCTTGAGGTCTGTTGTGGAGCACAGTTTGCCCAAGCCTGGAGCACAGAGAGCAGCACCAGGTGCTGCTGAGTGCAGTGGGATGGCAGGGTTAGTTCCCATGGGGACAAGGCAGAAGGATGCACAGGCTGGACCAGTCCCTAAAGCTTCAAAATTACTCTGCTGATCACAGAATCACAGAATTTATTGGGTTGTAAAAGACCTCCGAGATCATCAAGTCCAACCCTTGGGCCAACTCCAGTCCCTTTACCACATCATGGCACTCAGTGCCACGGCCAAGCTCAGCTTAAAAACCTCCAGGGATGGGGAATCCACCCCCTCTCTGGGCAGCCCATGCCAATGCCTGAGCACTCTCTCTGCAAAGAATTATTTTCTGCTCTCCAACTTCAATTTCCCCTGATGCTGAGACAAAACACCTTGATTTGTCCAGAAGAAGGGCTGGGATTCAGGGGCATGTGGGAGCTGAGGGTGCCCTGCACCGATGCTGGCAGTGACTGCAGGGCAGTGCCATCCTCCAGCACCAGCCCTGGCTCCAGTGGCTTGGGCAGCAGCAATACCCTCAGACTGCAGCAGCACAGCAGACTTTAATGTCAACTTCCTCCTGCTGCTCTTTGAGATAAATGCAGCATCCTCCTTAATCCCACCAGTGGCTTAGCTGTGCTTTTGCACTACCTACAGCTTACAGGATCAAGCCCAGAGTTGTTAAATGATCCAAGAGAAATGTGTTGCAGGATTTTCCTATCTTCAAGCTTTACAAAAAAGGTATTGGTGAAAAAGACAGTGAATAATCATATTTGTTCTGCTATCAAATGGCAAAACATAAATAAAACATTATCTGAGGCAGATCAATTCAAAGTATTTATGCTGCTACTGAATGCTGCTTAAATATTGCTCGGCAGATCAGCTGGAGGTTGGAGTTTGCCTCAAGTTGAGAGTTGGAAGTGCAGGCTGCACATGGATGCCCCTGGTTAATCCACAGAAAGCTGCCAAATACACAGGCAGGAGGAGAGTCTGGAACCCAGCTCAGACCTGAAGCTGAACTGCTGACTCTCATCTCTGACATGAATCACTTAACTTTTATTAGGAAACAATGGATTTTCTTTAGGAAATGCAAGATTCCTGCCCAGCTGGAAGGCACACAGCACTGCAACTGCCCTTCCTCATGCAAGTTCATCCCCACCCTCACCCAGTGCCAAACCCTGTTAGTCAGCTGCCTTTTCCAGGTAATGGTTTACACAGGAATGTCTTCTGGGCTGCAGTTCAGTGGAGCAGGCATTCCTGTCTAAACATGCATTGGAGGATTTAATTTAAAATTTACCTGACACATTGCAGATAATAGGATCAGATCTTCAGTTACTGTAAATCTATCAAAGAAGTCCTTGCAGGAAGTTAAAGAGAGCTGAGCTCACTGACCTGCTGGATTTCTTTGGCTAATTATGTCATCCACACTGAGTTTTGTTTTGCTCACAGCAATGTGCACCTGCTGTAAGAGTTAATAAACAGGTAGATCTGCTCCTGGTAAGTGTTTGTACTGTGTGTACTTTGGTAAAGACAGTGCAGATCTATTTAGGAAAGGAATCATTGCTTTCAGACAGGAAATTAACTCAAAGATTGCTTATTTGTCAACTAAACATGTACCTTCATCTCTCCCCCCCACATATAGATATAAAAGGATAAAAATAATCCTCTTTGAGGGTTTTATCTGTTGTTGCTCTAAGGTAACACCTCTGTGCCTGGCCCAGCTGATGGGCTGGACTGAGCTAGTACCAGGAACCTCAAGGATGTTGCAGCTTTGCCATTGCAGAAGTGCAGTCCTTGCTACCCAGACTTCTCAGTCCACAAGCAATTCCAAATACAACTGACTGATGGGGTTTGCTGGTTTTCTTTCAGGAGTTAAATCCTTGCCCAAATGAAGTCTGAAGTACTAGACAGGCTCAACTCTTTTCTGGTTTGTGTGTCAAGATCCAAGGAGGAACTCCCTTGCACTTTGGCACATGACAGCAATGCCACGTCAGGCTGAAAACTTTAGATAGAAGGTGGAAGCACCAGTAATGCAAAAGGTCTGTCAGTAGCATTAGGAGAACTTCTAGAAGCCTAAAATTAGCTAAGGACCCCATAGATGTCCCAAGTGGCATGAAACAAAGGCTTTCTGCTATATTTAACAAGCAGCACGTGTAGGCACGTGTAGGTGCCAGCCTTCACCTGGGCCAAAGGACACAGTAAATTCCTGCAGCTTTGGTGTTTCCTTCCTGGCTCCTTTGAAAACACCAGGGCTAGCTGTGTCGTGGAAGTCTTGCCTGAGGTCCCCGAGCAGTCATTAAACCCTTAGCCTTCTGTTCAATGTGAACTGACGTGCTCATTCTGCATTTCCTTGGCTGAGCTGCTGTGCAGGAGCCACCAGTGGATGGATGTGCCTGGCTCAGGCCCAGCAGTGATGCCCTGCACTTGGCTGGAGCAGCCTGGCAGCTCTCATTCACAGAGCCAGGCACCATGCAATGGTCTGGTCACTGCAAATAACTTTGGTGCATATTTAAGCCATTTCAGCCTGGCAATATGAGAATTAATTCCCTCTTCTCCTCTTGGAGATTTATCATTTGCATGGCAGTGCTACTCAGTGTGCACAGAGTCACCTCATCCCACAACATATGAATATTTTAGTTGGTTATCTCTGAAGTTATTTTTAGCAGAGGCTCAAACTGCAGCGAGCTGCTGAGGCTGGTGGTGTGCCTGGCCAAGGACGGACTGTCACACAGCTCTCAGCAGGCTCCAGCCTTGTCTATTATTAAATTCATCCCTGAACTACCACTGTAACACATGTAATCATCAGACACAGGATGTCTTTTCCCACCTGCTCGCTGTTTATTACCCTTTTATCCTACAACTTTTAACAGTAACTTGCATTTCAGCTGATAAACCCCTAGAACTGAGACTCACTGTAACACAGCACATTTTGTGATCAGTTTATTTTGAGTGACTAGAGCATAGTCTCAGGTTTTCTGTATGCATTACTATTTCTAGCATTAGTTTAAAGATTGAGAAATCTATAACAATAACAAAATTAAATATCAATATTCTGGATTTACTGCCAAGAATCACATTTAATAGACCAAGTGAGTAATAGATTACACTGCTTTGTCCTTCTCTTTGAAAATGCACAGGCTTTCTATAGGAGCTGAAGTATTAAATATCAGTTTGGAAATGGAGTGATGTTAAATTTTATATGCTGGAAAGGCCAATGGTCCCCAGCTGAAACCTTTGCTGCTTTTTATGACTCAACAAGATCTATGATGTGTTAGCTGCATATACACCCCTGCAACACATTAACTGTCTAATTTTTCTACTTGAGAGCAGAACTTTTGGCATTTTGGCAAATGTAGCAGAGTGCATATAGGTATTAAGGGATAAATTAATTTTATTATTTCCCCCCTTCCAATATGGGTAGTTGAAACCATCAGCCAGCATTAATGTTACAGCTTTTGAATTTACTGGGCAGAAAACAAGGGAAATACCAGGGTTACAGGAGGTGCCTTGAGGCTCTCAACTTCCCAGGCCTCACCCTCAGGAACCAGCCACCAGCCAGATGAAGTTAGGGCTTGGTTCATGTTGAAAACTGGTCCTCCCCAACTAACCAAACCAAACTCCAAAAAAACCCCAAACAGAACAAAACCAAAACAAAAAAAACAAACCTCCAAAAGAATCCAATCATATTCACCTTCAAAACTGAAACAAAAGAAGGATAAAGAGCTCTCTCATGATGTTATAACAAATACTTTCTGCCCAATCCTACTGTTGTACAGTTGCCATCACTGAGAAGAGGAAACTTTCCCAAAGTGCAGATCCTGAGGTGCAGCCACTTCTTGCTGGTCCCTGCCCCAAAGCTCGTGGGGGACACATCATCACCTTCCCTTCCCTCCCACGCTTTCATCCCTGCTCCTCCAGCCTCTGTTGGCCAAACACCCGACCCTGACAAACCAGTGGGAAGCAAAAAGGCTGGAATTGTCCTCCTCAGGCAGAGGTGATGGCCCTCCCCAGTGCCCACTGGCTGCTGGAGTAGCAGAGTGAGAAGTGTTTGCTCTCTGCAGTTTCTCTCTGCTCCAGATTTGTGTCCCCACTAAACCAGAGACTACAGCACGTCCCATTTGTTGTGTTTCAACACTGAAAGGCAAGCAATGAGAAAACAAGATTCAGAAACCAAGTTATTAATATATTTCACTAAACAGCTTTATTTTACTATAGGAGAACCAAAGTGGTGGATCCTACAGTTTTTATATGCTGTAGAAATTGTTATGTACAATAGAAATTAGGTTAATATTGTACAGAAATGCTAAGCAGCTATTGCTTATTCAGTTTTTGCATTTTTTTCCAGCCAGCTTAAGTGGGGTTTTTTTATTTTTCTTTCTTCAGTCCTTGCTTATAGATACATACTCATGTTCACCCTCTCACGTGGCATATGATGCATGAACTTTTAAAATTAAAGTATTTTAGCAAAAAAAAGTAGATTATCTTAAGTCTGTAGTCATTATATGATACAAAAATTACTACAAAACCAGTACAAAAGGAATTTAAAATCTTAATTCATACTATGTATATCAAATAATATTATAGCTCTTCCTGAGCAAATCGTATTCTCAAGGAAAGAGACCCAGATCTGTACTTTTTCTTAATAGCAATTCTATAATCATTCTGTTATAGATTATAAAAATTCAGAGGCTCAATATCAAAGTATAAGAAGCAGATGACAGGGAGGATATGAAAAACGTAATTAATTGATTCATAATTTATTAATAAAAGAGTAAGGAGTTGGAAGGGGTGGCTTTGTTTAAAACACCTCCACTTCACTGTAACCACATGTTAAAATCTCAGCAGGACTGCTTTTAAGAGGAAATGGGATAAAATCACATAATTAATTAACTTATAATTTATTCATTCAAAAGGAATTTCAAGAGACAGACTTGTTTCAAACATCTGGGCTCCATTGCCATCAAATATCCCAATCTCAGACAGTCAAGTAAGACAGTCACGTCCTTCATTCCACCTGACATATAAACCAAGGACTGCACCAATCCTGTGCCCACATCTTGGGCATGCACAGGCTCTTGGCACACAACTGCTTGGAAACAATAGTCTTGATTGTTTAAATGGAAAAAGAAAAGCATGTCCCAGAAAATGAAGAATGTGCTGTGGTACAAGTACAGCCAGACTGTCCCCTCCTTTACTGAAATTCCCAGGTTGGGAAAAGCTTGTTAGCGATACTTGGTCTTTAAGGTATCAACATATAAACTGCCCCAGGAGCCTTTGGGCTGAAAAACATCGAATGAGTGCTTAAACCTAGATAAAAAAGCACAGCATTTGGTAATTAGTTGATAATAGTTGACCACAGGTCTGTATCTAGCAAAGCACTTCCATGCATGCTAAGCTTGAAGTAATTAATTAGTTTTGCTTACACACTCAAAGAAAAGGCAGGTGAATGACTTTGGAAGTAGCAGCAGCTCTGGAAAATAAGCTGAGGCTCAGTTTGAAAAGACAGATTTCTAAAAGCAGCCTGCAGCTTTGTTGCCCTCCCTTTCTGCATCCCTCATATTTCAAACCTCATTGTTAGGTCCTACACAGCAGATAATTAGATACTATGACGCTGCATCCAAACACATCCATTCACTGCTTGAAGTCACTGCCTGTCCTAAACGGCCCAATAAACAAAAGGTCTCAGGTATTCAGCAGCACTTTGCAGGGTAAGGCTCAGAATGAGAAGCAACTACTCGTAGGTCGTGCTTGCTTGGGAGTGAGTGACAGAAGATGAGGATTCTTGTTTATACTCATCTGCAGTAAAAATTCTCCTGACTGCAGCCTCCAGATAATTGCAATTGGGTTTTGTTCTTGGGAGCAGGTAAGAAAGTACCACAGCCCTGTCTCAAAGAGAGCTCTTTCTCATTTCTTCCCTCTCCTCTTCAGGCAGCAGCAGGGGTAAGGCATTGCTGAGTAGTAGCCACTGGGAGTCGTTCGATCAGATTGAGCCCTTCTGTTTGAGCATCTCCTGGGGAGCAGCTTTGCAAGGCACAGGAAAGGTGCTGTGGGAAGAGGCAGGTTTAACACAGTGCCAGTGGCTCAGGACCAAGGGCTGTGGCTGCAGAGCATCATTCCCCATCCTGTGGAAAGCAGGCAGGTTTAACTCAGCGTCAGGGGCTCAGGACCAAGGGCTGTGGCTGCAGAGCATCATTCCCACACTGTGGAAGGCAGGCAGGTTTAACGTGGTGCCAGTGGCTCAGGACCAAGGGCTGTGGCTGCAGAGCATCATTCCCCATCCTGTGGAAAGCAGGCAGGTTTAACATGGTGCCAGTGGCTCATGACCAAGGGCTGTGGCTGCAGAGCATCATTCCCCATGCTGTGGAAAGAGGCAGGTTTATCAGTGTCAGGAGCTCATGACCAAGGGCTGTGGCTGCAGAGCATCATGTCCCTCGTGTCATCCTTGACTCCTGCGAGCATCTCACATGCCACAGGGGTGTTGGATACATATTTAATGGACTTTCTCTGTAAATACATCCTAATGGAAACTGTGTTTGCTGACAAGGGCAGTCCTGTCCATGGCTTTTAGTGGTAATACTCAGTGAGTAAAGTGATTCTGTGCTTCCCCGTGCCTGACAGCTGGATCTCCTCGCTGCTCTGCAGAGCTTGAGCTCACATCCATGTTGGTAGGAAAAGTACACGGAGGCTTGAAATGCCATAGTTAACATGTGTCCCAGTGCAGGAAAACCCAAAAGAGCCAACAAAATCTCTGCACATGATCTCAAGGAGCTTGTCTAAGCTTCAATGTCACAGCCTCAACAGAGTATCTATAATTAATGAAATAATTAAATTAGATTGATATAGAGGCAGTCCAAGACACAGCCCAGACAAATGGGTGATTCATTTAAAATGACTAATCACCACCACAGTGCAATGATTGCAGACCAAACCAGGCCTGTGCCTGCCCTCAGCAAGGGCCCTGCAGCCTCTGAGAGGGGACAGCACCTTTCAAAAGACTTGGGAAAAGTCACACTCAGCTCCACTGTCTGGGCCAACTGGAAGAAACTGCCCCAGTTTGATTCGCACATTGCAGTTATTTTACATTTTGTTTTCAGTGTAACCTGAAGGCCAATGGGATGCTGTCCTGGATCCAAAGTAGCGTGGCCAGCAGACCCAGGGCAGTGAGCCTTCCCCTGGACTCTGCCTTGGGGAGGCCACACCTTGAGTGTTGTGTTCAGTTCTGGGCCCCTGAGTTGAGGAAAGAGATTGAGGGGCTGGAGCGGGGCCAGAGAAGAGCAACGAGGCTGGAGAAGGGAGTGGAGCACAAGTGCTGTGGGGAGAGGCTGAGGGAGCTGGGGGTGTTTGTGCTGGAGAAGAGGAGGCTGAGAGGTGACCTCAGCACTGTCTGGAACTGCCTGAAGGGAAGTTGTGGCCAGGTGGGGGTTGGTCTCTTCTCCCAGGCACTCAGCAATAGGACAAGGGGGCACGGGGGGCTCAAGCTCTGCCAGGGGAAATTGAAGTTGGAGAGCAGAAAAAACTTCTTTGCAGAGAGAGTGCTCAGGCATTGGAATGGGCTGCCCAGAGAGGGGGTGGATTCCCCATCCCTGGAGGTTTTTCAGGTGAGCTTGGCTGTGGCACTGAGTGCCATGATCTGGTAAAGGGACTGGAGTTGGCCCAAGGGCTGGACTTGATGATCTGGGAGGTCTTTTCCAACCCAATCCATTCTATGATTCTATGAACTAAACTCCACAGCCCTAACTAAATACTCCTGAAATCTGGCATCCTTCTGGTGCAATTGCTGAGACATAAGTATTTGTGATGGAGCACAGCTTTGAATCAAGGCCGACTTTCTCAGGGAGATTCATTTCCACAATCTTTTATTTCCCCTTGACTATAACAATTCACAGCCACAACACCTCGTGGTGCCTCACGATGAACTTGCAGAGCTTTGCAGCAGGAGCTAAACGAGTGCATGTCAGTGCAGGGCCATCAGCACCACTCCTATTAAACAACTGCTTATTAAAATTCCTCTCATTAAATAACTGAGACAAACTCTTCTACTGCATAAATCAGCTTGGTTCCTCATACAGCAGGCAGATGCTGTATATAGTTCCTAATAGAGCAGGCAGATGCTGTATTAGGAACTGTACCTCAGAACAGCCAAGGGAAATCCTCTGTCATAGGAGATTCTTACTGTTTAGAAAGCACAAACACCTGGCAGTAGTATCTGCTAAAATAATATGTTTCATTCCAAACTAGGAAGCAGAAAACTAAAAGAAAGCAGACTAGTAGACTTTTAAAAACATTTAAATATTTGCATATCTGCTGATGTAAAGGAAAAAAACTGCCTGACCAAAGGATCCAGGTGTCTGAGAAGTGGAGTATTCAGCATAACAGCACAAACCTCTTCCCTGCTCTGTGCTGCTCATGGCCACAGGAGGGCCAGGGCCTGTCTCTCATTTGCCCAGACAGCTGTGCAGATCCAGGGGCAAGGACACTGCCTTAGGGAGTGCTGCACAGGACACGTGTGGCAGGTTACTAAACCGAGTCCCTCTGCTCTTTTCCACAGCAACCTGATGCCTCCCTTTGATTTTTCATTAAATGATAAGACAGGTACAGCCAGGCAAGAAAGGGTTAAACAGAAAATCTGGTCTTCATAGTCTTTTTGATTTTGTGAGCATGAATCTCTTTCACGGAACAGCTGTCAAGTCAGGCAAGGAAACAGGTCTGCTTGGGTCTCCTGATAATACCAACTGCTGTTGTTCATGTATCCTCGGTGACAGCAGCAAGATGAAAATCGAAATGAATCGCTCTACAAATGAGACACTTTTCTGCTTTGACTTTCCAAATGTGACAGTGTTGTTTGTTTTTTCAGTCAGCAACATTTAGAGATGTTGGACAGCTTTGGTGTCAGAAAGTTGCTCAGGGGGCAGTTTCAAAAAGAAATAAAAAAGGGGAGAAATCTGCATAACAGTTGCTTGCACGATAGTGTTTGAATTTCTGTCCCTTAGTACTACTGCCACAAAAGTGAACAGCAGAATAGTCCTGGCAAAACAAACTACTGCAGGCTCTGAATGACTGTGAACATTTCATATCTCTCTACAAAGTATTTATTCATTATGCTTACTGTGCTAGGGGTGCAAAATGTTGATTCTTGCCACACGAGCTGCTGCTCAGCCCCAGCTCCCACTGAGGGGCTGCAAAGCACAGACACATTCCCTTCCATCCCCTCTGCTCAGGAGAAAAGTCTTTCTCAGCAGATCACAAATTAAAGAGAAAAAAAGATTATTTAAACTGTTTTTCAATATGGGTTTGAAATAGGAGTATTTGCCCTTCTATCCAAAGAGCTGAGAACACCCACCAAACATAAATGAATTAAGCCTTGCAATGCATGTGAAAATAAACATTTCTCTGCAGCTTGTACTGTAAGAACCTGAGGCTCAGGGTACCCACTGAAACTCTAAATTCTCTCTTGTTTGGTGCAATATGTAGCAAGAAACAAAAATTAAAGTTGTAAAAGACTGGTTTCTTTTTAACACTTGCATTAAAGCTCATTAGCCATATTGAAACAAACACTGAAATGTATTTTTACACATCCAAATGAAACTTGCCTTTTAAAATAAGATTCATTGCATGATTCTCCTCCTTATGTAACACCAATACAACAATACCTATTTCAAGAAGCACAACACAGCTGTTGGATTTCCCCACATTTTTGAAAATAGAAAAAAAAATAATGCCATCCATACAAGAAAAGAAAAAAAAAGAAAGAAAAAAGAAAGGGTTTTAAAAATGCATTCTGTATTTAAGTTCATTTGGCTTCAAAGGCACATAGGCCTTAGAGACTTATCTCCATGATGGTTACAGACAGGCCTGTTAGAGCAGATCAGCTCAGGGCACAACTGCAGTAACACAAAGGAAAATGTCTCTCATCTCAGTACTAGCTCAGTTACACAGTGAAATCCCAAATCTCTGGAATCTTGTGGGAGTTTTACTCTAAATCCACTGAGCTAAAATCTGTGCTCCATCCATGAACAAAGCTCCAAAGCCCTCCCTTGCCAAACAGCCAACTTTAAAAGGCTTTATTTGAGGGGACAGCCCCCCAAAGTCCCTGGCTTTGCAGGTGCCAGCTGTGAGACGTCCACAGAGCCCAATTAGGATTTAATAATTAGTATCAGCGCTCTGTGCTAACAGCACTTCCAGGCCAGTCTTTGAGGGGCTCAGAGTGATTTGCTCACACAAATCGCAAACTTGCTGGGAGTGCCCCTGTGCTACCAACGAGGGAAACAAACTCAGTCATTGGTTACTTTATACAGAAAAACTGGGGGATTTGTCAAGAAACAGTGTCAAGAACCCCACAATTCCAGTTTTTTGCTGCCAGCACAAAGCAATCTTGTCTTCTTTTTTTAAAAAAAACTATTTTCAGATTATACAGCAACTAATTTTTCTTGAACCATAGAGGCAGATAAAGCCAGAAATTCTCCATCTTGAACTGGTTATTCATGATAACCAGATTATTTTGCATCTGATCTTCTCTGAAGCTGAGGAATAAGCAAAGATGCAGTTGCCCAGCACTGCCTTGTAAGATCTTTTATTTCAGCTGCTAAATTAAAACCTATTCCTTAAAACTCTCCATGCTTGGAATGTTCAGTAGAGCTGATGGTTTTTTCTCTTTTTGTTCTCCCCCCCAAATATGTGATCCAGCAGATGAAAAATATTAATTAGGGGAAGAGGAAGAGTAATTTTTTTTTTGTTTCTTTGTAAATTGCTGGAATTAGATGTATGTTCTGCTGAAAAAGTGACATTGTTCCTAGAGAAGGGACAGTGTTGGTGGTAGAGATTTGTCTTTTGATCTCCTTGTTGAAAGGTACTCACATATGACCCTCTGCTCCCACAAAAGGCAATTTCTTTGCATCTCTGGCAAAGACCTGAGGGATACAGAAATACTCAGATCAGACAACCAGCAGGATAGTCAGTTATATAAAATCTTTATCAGATGAGTGACAATAGTGCTCATAACGTGTTTTCTCCTCTTGATTCTAGTCCTAATGTTTGCGCATCAAAAACCTCTCTTGGTCCATCTGTGCAGGATGCCAAAAAGCAGAAATATTAAGTGTTTTGTTTAGGCATTCTGAATTCATTATAAACAAGCATGAGGTAGCTCAGTTAGCAGGACTGCACTCCCGAAAATGTGAGATGTGGAACAAAGCAGGAAGCAATCCTGAAGTGCAGGCAAATGCCTTTGGTGCTGATCACTCATTTCCCATCCCTTCCCAAAGGGAGCAGAGCTGGTGCCCCAGGGCACAGTGCCAGTGGTACAGTGCCAGCACTCCCCCCTGGCACAGGAGAACTCCCCAAGCTGTGGGTTGCCAGCCCCGAGGCTGCAGGGAGGGCAGCACAGCTCAGCACAGCACAGCGCAGCACAGCACAGCCCAGCACAGCGCAGCACAGCACAGCCCAGCACAGCGCAGCACAGCACAGCCCAGCACAGCGCAGCACAGCACAGCCCAGCACAGCGCAGCACAGCACAGCCCAGCACAGCGCAGCACAGCACAGCCCAGCACAGCGCAGCACAGCACAGCCCAGCACAGCGCAGCACAGCACAGCCCAGCACAGCGCAGCACAGCACAGCCCAGCACAGCGCAGCACAGCACAGCCCAGCACAGCGCAGCACAGCACAGCCCAGCACAGCGCAGCACAGCACAGCCCAGCACAGCGCAGCACAGCACAGCCCAGCACAGCGCAGCACAGCACAGCCCAGCACAGCGCAGCACAGCACAGCCCAGCACAGCGCAGCACAGCACAGCCCAGCACAGCGCAGCACAGCACAGCCCAGCACAGCGCAGCACAGCACAGCCCAGCACAGCGCAGCACAGCACAGCCCAGCACAGCGCAGCACAGCACAGCCCAGCACAGCGCAGCACAGCACAGCCCAGCACAGCGCAGCACAGCACAGCCCAGCACAGCGCAGCACAGCACAGCCCAGCACAGCGCAGCACAGCACAGCCCAGCACAGCGCAGCACAGCACAGCCCAGCACAGCGCAGCACAGCACAGCCCAGCACAGCGCAGCACAGCACAGCCCAGCACAGCGCAGCACAGCACAGCCCAGCACAGCGCAGCACAGCACAGCCCAGCACAGCGCAGCACAGCACAGCCCAGCACAGCGCAGCACAGCACAGCCCAGCACAGCGCAGCACAGCACAGCCCAGCACAGCGCAGCACAGCACAGCCCAGCACAGCGCAGCACAGCACAGCCCAGCACAGCGCAGCACAGCACAGCCCAGCACAGCGCAGCACAGCACAGCCCAGCACAGCGCAGCACAGCACAGCCCAGCACAGCGCAGCACAGCACAGCCCAGCACAGCGCAGCACAGCACAGCCCAGCACAGCGCAGCACAGCACAGCCCAGCACAGCGCAGCACAGCACAGCCCAGCACAGCGCAGCACAGCACAGCCCAGCACAGCGCAGCACAGCACAGCCCAGCACAGCGCAGCACAGCACAGCCCAGCACAGCGCAGCACAGCACAGCCCAGCACAGCGCAGCACAGCACAGCCCAGCACAGCGCAGCACAGCACAGCCCAGCACAGCGCAGCACAGCACAGCCCAGCACAGCGCAGCACAGCACAGCCCAGCACAGCGCAGCACAGCACAGCCCAGCACAGCGCAGCACAGCACAGCCCAGCACAGCGCAGCACAGCACAGCCCAGCACAGCGCAGCACAGCACAGCCCAGCACAGCGCAGCACAGCACAGCCCAGCACAGCGCAGCACAGCACAGCCCAGCACAGCGCAGCACAGCACAGCCCAGCACAGCGCAGCACAGCACAGCCCAGCACAGCGCAGCACAGCACAGCCCAGCACAGCGCAGCACAGCACAGCCCAGCACAGCACGGCACAGCCCAGCACAGANCACAGCACAGCACAGCTCAGCCCAGCACAGCACAGCTCAGCCCAGCCCAGCACAGCTCAGCACAGCCCAGCCCAGCACAGCACAGCACAGCACAGCACAGCACGGCACAGCCCAGCACAGAACAGCACAGCTCAGCTCAGCACAGCACAGGACTGGGAGGTTTCAGCAGTGCCAGGGCCCTCCTCAGCCGGTGCCACGGGCACTGTCCTGCCAACCTCAGCCACAGGCAGTATGTGAGACTCCAGCAAGGAGCTGGTTTACAAGTAATGCAACAGATTTAATTGGATTTTGGGCATCACTAAGCCAAAAAGCAAAACTAGCAAGTAGGAGCTTCCTTGCTTGGTAGCAGCAGAGCTTGTCCCTGCTCCACAGCAAACCCTGCCCCAGGGACACACACAGCACGTGAGCTTGGGAGCCACTGCAGCTTTCAGCCTGTTGATTCCAGGCTGTTGCTTCCCCTTTTTTATGCTTTCCATGGGCCTTCTTCCCCCTCCTAGTTCTTCCCCAGCAGTAGCCTCTGTTGTTTTAAAGCCTGCAATTTCCTCCCTAGTGTCTCTGGCCTGTTTCCATCTGACCAGCCCACCTGAAAGGCAGTCCCAGCCTTGGAATATCTCTGCACTCCTGAGACAGAGCAGCAGGACCAGGAATTATAAATGACTCTATTGTGCCCCCCAAACTGGCAGCCTGGGCTGCTTGTTGCTGCTCTGCTCTGTAGAGAATCCTTCTCTCCTGGCCATCCATGTGCAAGACTGGAGCTGAGGGGAAAGAGCAAGCCTGGCCAAAGCCAATCTGTTACTGGGCATGCCACAGGCTTTGACTGGGCATGCCAACGGGACCACCCCGAGGACATCAGGTTTGCCAACTTGCCTTGCTCTAAGGGATCAGTGGGGGTTTTTGCACAGCATTTGAAATATATAAAGAAGCTGCTGCTGCGCCACTGAGCTGGGTTTGGGGCTGCAAAAAGGAAGAAGTTTTCACATCTGTCAGATTAATTTAAATGAGGTTGGTTAGTCAGAGCAGTTCAGTGGTTTGGAAAGTAAAAATAAGTCCTTAAGAGATGAGTGGGGCCTTGGGGAAGTGGCTGATAAACAGACTTTGCAGCAGGCCATGCAATTTGCTGCAACATATTATAGCCATGAGTGTGAAAGCCGTGCATGTGTCTGCCATTTGCTCGTGCACACACACATTCACTGACCAAACTCTAAAGCAAGACTGAGAGGTCTTTTGTCCCTTAATGTGTGAGGGCTGAATGGATTTAATCAGCATGTTGATAAATGATGTGCCTGCCTAATTTGCTCAGTTGCCAGGGCACAGACCTTGTGCAGCACGTGGCAGTGCCCTGCTCAGTGGGTGAATGGCAGCCCCACAGCCACGCCAATGGCACAGGCAGCCAACAGGCAGGCACTGGCATTTGCTGTCCTGAATTTCCAGGACTCCTCCTTGCTGCAGTGCAGCCACCAACTCAATTCCACCTTAACAGCTTTCACACCACCTTAATGTTTTAACCCAGGTATATATATGAAAAATCTGTATTATAAGTCATGGTTTATGTTGTATTTAGTTATTCTGTTTGAGCTACACCAGAAAGATACGACATTGACTATTTCCCAGCATTTTAGGATATGCTTTGGAAGCCCAGAAAACACAGGATTATGTCCTTTTCTTTCTACCTGAGCATTTGTTTTTCAACCCAAGTGCTCATGTTCTGTAACACCATGAAGAAGCACAGATTTTCAGGGTTACAGAAATCAGGTACCCTTAACAGTTCAAGCTTCAACTGTTGATCTTTGCTCTTATACTTTGTCGTAGAATTACTGCAGCCCTTAAATAACACACGACTGAACTGCCAAACTAAAACTAAACTAATTGCACAGATTCTCTGTGACAGATATAGTAGGGCCACAAATTCCTGGGTAATTCAGCCTCTCCACATACTGCACAGAGTAGATCAACCCACCAGATTGGGATCTTTTTTAGGCCAATGTAAATAACTTGATATAAACTGGTCTAACAGGGCTCAGAAGCTGATCCACTGAGTCCACAGCTGTCCCTGTTCATGGATGACTCAGCAATTTCAAAGAACTTCCTGCAGACGTTTTGTTCCTGTGATATATTTTAGCTATGACTTCATAACTGCCTGAAGGGAAGTTCTGGCCAGATGGGGGTGGGTCTCTTCTCCCAGGCACTCAGCAATAGGACAAGGGGGCACGGAAGGCTCAAGCTCTGCCAGGGGAAATTGAAGTTGGAGAGCAGAAAAAAATTCTTTGCAGAGAGAGTGCTCAGGCATTGGAATGGGCTGCCCAGAGAGGGGGTGGATTCCCCATCCCTGCAGGTTTTTCAACTGAGCTTGGCCGTGGCAATGAGTGCCATGATCTGGTAAAGGGGTGGATTCCCCATCCCTGCAGGTTTTTCAACTGAGCTTGGCCGTGGCACTGAGTGCCATGATCTGGTAAAGGGACTGGAGCTGGACCAAGGGTTGGCCTTGATGATCTGGGAGGTCTTTTCCAACCCAATCCATTCTATGATTCTATGATAAAAAAAATTAGAGACATTAATAATGGAGAATATATAGTGCAAGAAAATTTCTGACACTGCAAGAAACAGTGATTTGAGTTTCCAGAAGATCAGCAGTCATTACTTTTCTCATTATTCTCCTGATTTGATTTTGCTGTTGTCTTTTCTTTTGACATAGATCATGTAAACCGAGTTTCAGTAAGAAAAAATGTGCTTGGAGACGTCATGCTTAGAGTCCCCACCTCCTTCACTAAGGAGGTTTTTCTGGCAAGCTTTGTTTCTCCTCCTTGCTTTTCCCTCCCTTCTGTTGATGCTGCAAAGGAGTTGTTTCCAAAGTTGTGTGGGAAGCTGACTTTTGGCAGAGCACTGCCACACAACGTTTTTCACACTCTAAATTTAAGAGAAGGTAACCTCATTATGCAATCATTCTTGTGAACATTAGGAAAGCTATTAAAATTTGATGTGATCATTTATCACAAGCATAGTTATTACAAACACTAAGACAACAGATGTGATTATAGCTTACAAGTCAGTGCTACATGGGAGGATGAGATGTTGGCAATTTTTTGTCACACTTGGCTTAGAATGAATTCCTATCAAATAATACTTTCAATGCATCATTTTGGTTTTTTCTGCTGTGCTCCCAGATGGATGTTTGTCTTCTAATAGCTCACTGTTTAAGTTCTCTAAATAGTTGTGACTTCTAATATTAAAATGAGTAAATTACCCAATAATGCCAAATATTGCTGCTCCACATGTGAGCCACAGTGATACAAGGAAATGGTTGTGCAGTTTTCAAAGTGCAGGGCACGTTGTACAAGTTAACCAGCTTTACAGGGAAATGTTCCTCCTGGCTTAATACTAGAAAATATTTCTCCTGAAAGGGAAACATTTATTTATTTATTTGTCACAAAAAACCCCAACAGTCTTACCATATGGTTTCATTTCAGATATGCAATGTCAGTCAGGCATGCTCTGTTAGCCAGGAATATTTGCCTGCTCTGTGTCATCTATACAAATCTCTGTTCTGTGTTTACATTTTGGACCATTTCTTTTAGACATACATATTTGCTAATATCAAAATGCTAAATAAATCAATAATATGTCCAACTTTGTGCAAACAGGAACAGAAGATGGGACATCCAAGCATCAGCCTGAGGCACATGATTGACAGTTAATCATATCCTACCTAGTGGTCTAGAGAAAAGCTCATTTTCTGCTTTCATCTAAATACCAGAGTATGTGCAGATGGCATCAGAAATGCTTCTTCTGTAGTCATTTATAGTGACCCTTGCACTCAACTGATCTAATAGTCACATTCATCAGATGCTGTCAAAAATATGCAGCTAAATGAAAGCACTTCAAAAATTACCAGAATTATTGCCTCTAACTCCAGCATTTTTCTACCCTGCCTGGTTTCCTGAAACTGTTGCAATGAATAAAATGTGGAGGTTCTTTAAAACCAGGATAAGAATGAACCCAAATACCAGGCAGACAGAAAATTAAGTTTCAGGCTCTGTGAAAACACCCCAGTCCTTGAGTTGCTTGGCTAAAATGGAGCAGATACCTCTCAGTATGGGGCTGTCTCTGAGAGCAGCTGAATCCATTGCAGTCTCACTGCTTAACCCGAGGAGAGGAGGAACAGAGGGATTTATCAGAACTCTGAAACTGTAGTTTTGTCCTGCTGCTCTCCACTCATGCAGAAAAAACCAGGAGACCCTCAGAGGAACCAGAGGTAGGATTTATGCTCCAGACTCTCAGGGAGAGGAACAAAACTGCCCTGGCACCAGGGCTGCCACCGCTGGGGTCCTGCCCAGGCTGCCCACCAGCACCTGGTGGGTTCAGACTGGCAGGCACTGACTGGCACATCCTCCAGAGGTGCCAAGCTCTGCACAGAAATGGGTGTGCTCAGATCCATAATGCCCAAGGAAGCAAACAAAGAGGGAAAGCTGGGCAGCCCCAGAGTTCTGTGAAGACAAATCAATTACCAGATTTTATACCTTAGATGAGTTTAAGGTTTTAGCCAAGTTTTTACCAATTTTGGTTACCACAGGAGTGGTAACTACCTATTACCTAAGAGTGATAACTTATCTACCAGAGTAGGTAAACTGCTGCTTTCACTTACTACAGACAAACAGTGGGAAAACCACTTCTTTATTTGACCCCAAATGACAACTTCAGGAGAAGAGAGAGCCAGAAGGCTCCATGGCTTGACAGATGTGGCATCCACTTGGGGCACAGACAAACCCAAGATCCTGTCCTTGCACTAAATTAAACACAACAGGAGGTTCAGCCTGGACTTTGCACATCCTTGTCAGCCACACATTCTGACTCAACAGGTGTCTAATTCTTCCTGTGAAAGCAGAACTGTTGTAGTAGATGAGTTTGGGAGCAGGGCCCTGCACTGCATGGACACTGGAAGGCAAGTTTGGCCTGAATATTCACACCCTTCAAAACCAGACAGGAGGACACTCAGAAGCTGAGCTTCTGACTGACCAATCTCTTACCAAGGTATCATTCATTACCACAGACAATAAATACATTTTGTCCACTGCCTAGGGCAGAGTTACAGCACACTTCCCTAGAAAAGGCACAAACAAATAAAATTGCACTCATTTGCAAATCTGCCTGACCTGCAGCCAGTTACTCAACATTTGTGCAGCTCAAGGAGATGGTTTTGGCCACTGCCCACACTCACCCACTCTCCCTTCTCCCAGTTGCCTCCAAGTCCTGCATCACCAGCAGGGTGGCTCCCTGGTGGTCCCAGGGCCAGCCAAGGTCACAGCCAGCAGGGCTGGGGGGCTCTGCCCTCCCTTCCCTGTGGCTGCTGAGCCAGATCTCTCCTTCCCCTGCCTTTGGCACAGCTACCACAGCCTGTCTGCTTTGGAATGCATGGGGGGCAGGCAGGACCAAGGCAATGCTTCAGCTTTATGGAAATGTTATTAAAAGCCTTTTCAAAAGTTGCTTCTGGGGTAAAAAAAAAGAAGGGGAAAGTGAGTTTTGTTAACAAAACAAAGCCCCTTGAGACATTTTTTATTTGCCAAGCAATGTGCACAAAACCTGATTAACTTAAAGTTACATTCATATATTTTAAACAGCCTTAAATTATTCATTTCCATTTTAAAAATATATCCAAGCACAGTTTCTTTGGCAATAAATTTTTAAGATGGTGGGACATTTTGCATCATGCTGTTCTCTGGAGACTTCCTTCCATCTTGGGTTGTTCATTACCTGAAGGGAAGTTGTGGCCAGGTGGGGGTTGGTCTCTTCTCCCAGGCACTCAGCAATAGGACAAGGGGGCACGGGGGGCTCAAACTCTGCCAGGGGAAATTGAAGTTGGAGAGCAGAAAAAACTTCTTTGCAGAGAGAGTGCTGAGGGATTGGAATGGGCTGCCCAGAGAGGGGGTGGATTCCCCATCCCTGGAGGTTTTTCAGCTGAGCTTGGCCATGGCACTGAGTGCCAATCTGGTAAAGGGACTGGAGTTGGCCCAAGGGTTGGACTTGATGATCTGGGAGGTCTTTTCCAACTCAATCCATTCTAGGATTCTGTGATTCTGTGATTAAGGCAGGAATAGTGGGATAGGAAGGACTGGACAACAGTAAGCAAAACATTTCTGGGTCTGGACTAACTGGGCACAGACATTGGAAGTGGCTGAAGAGGACAGAGGGAATGGGAGGCCTGTGCAGGCTGAGCTGGCACAGACAGGACAGCATGTCTTGCCATTCTAAAATTGTTCAAAGCAAGTGTTTTAATAGAACAATAAGCCACAAATTTGCACAGAATTTTTAATACAATGCTTTCCTTTTCAAGCTGCAAATGGAGTTAAGTTTTACACACAGGTGACATAGAGAAAACTCTTCATAGGCTGAGATTTAAGTCAGCAAACCCTTGCAATTTGTTCTCAAACATTTGGGACAATAAAAAGCATGTAAGCTGCCTCTCCCCACCCTGCAGAGTGAGCAGAATGCAAAGTGAAGCACTGTCTGAATTGGTGCTTGAGATGGAGAACAGCTACCAAAGCTGAAGCTTGTGAGCTTTTGACAATTAAAGCTCTACCCTGTCATTCTTCAGTGAAGCTGATGGGAGTTCTGCCCGAAATTGGTCCTGTGAAGCCAACAATGTGAGACTGCCATGAATATTTTAAAGTAAAGGAGTTGGAATACTCTAATGATCTTATGTAAATCTAGGCTCAGAATTTCATTGGGAAGTTTTTTGAATGGGTCATTAAGCAGGGGAAAAAAGGTTGGAAAGCAGCCTGAAAAGGAGAACATTTTCAAAAGCCAAAATACTCCCTAAATTCTTCAGAGCCATCCAATTAATCTGGCTTGGGGAAGCCAAAGGAGAACAAAGTGACAGAGCATCAAGTACAGGAGGAGCCATAGGCAGAAGGTTCAGTTTGTCAGGAGGCTGCAGGACATCACTCACGTGTAGTTAACACACTTGAGTGCTGAATTTGAACCTTGATGCATTTCAAAATACCTGTGATTTAGCATTTTTCCTCTTATCTTTAGTGCTCAAAACAGAAGTCCTGCAAAAATTCAAGATGAAGCCACAGTAAGAACATGGTGGGGGCACCACAGTGAGAGTGCGATGACACCTGGCTCACTAAAGCCCTCACCACTGCACAGGACACTTGTTGGATTAGCTCTTCAGCTATTTAATTTTTTTTTTTGTCATGAAGCAGCAAAATATTTCTTTAGTAGTTCCTTTTAAAAAAGAAAAACAACAAATCTGCCCTTGGCAGCTGAAGGACTTTTCATACCTAATTTCCTTAGTCTTTATGTGAATGTATACAATTATTTGTAATTAGGGAAGGGCATATTTATGAATGTTTGTGGTGAAGAAGTGATTAGGATAAAGTTATGTATGCCCAGTGGGCAAACAGTTTTACAGTGTGTGTCTGGCACAGCTCACTCATTACACCTCATGGGTTTGCTGTTGACTTTTCTCCTGAAGGTTCACTCAAGGGGCAGCCCCTTTCAGCAGCATCTCTGCCACATCAGCAGTTGCCTGAATGTGTCTGGAATGTTGCAATAAACAAACACTTACCCAGCACATGGCCAGGGAAAGGACTTTGCTTTGATGTAAGGTCTCATTCAGCTGGACTCAGATCCATAAATGCTGTCCAGCCCTACTCATCTCGAGGACAGATGTTCTGGTAGGTTCTCTCTCAGGCTCATGGGTTTCATAAGGATTGATGGCACTTGGTGACCAGTTTTAATTTGGTTTGCCACCATTGTTTGTTCAGGGAGACAGAAGGCAGTGGTAGCAGGGATACATTTAGAGCACATTCCCATATATTCCCACAAGAGAATATTTTTCTCTAATTGCTGCTTAAAGTGTTCTCTCCCTGTCTGATCCTCGTGGCTTCAGCACAATGACCAAGTTCCTGACAACCTGTAAGATGCCACCTTTACCTCTGTGAGGCAAAAAAGAGCCATCAGCTGGGTTTGGTGGCAGGGAACTGAGGTTCTGCCAGGTGACTGTCCCCTGTGACAGCAGGCAGTGGGTGCCACTGCACACTTGGGCCACGTTTGGCTAGTCCAGCAGTACTCACGTAACCATTCTATGATTCTATAGACCTTCTATGATTCTATAGACCACCAGCAGCAAATTTGGGAGGGAGTGTCAACCTACTGGAAGGCAGGAGGGCTCTGCAGAGGGATCTGGAGAGACTGGAGAGATGGGCTGATTGCAATGGGATGGAGTTCAACAAGGCCAAGTGCAGGTCCTGCCCTTTGGCCACCCCAACCCCTGCAGCGCTCCAGGCTGGGCACAGAGTGGCTGGAGAGCAGCCAGGCAGAAAGGGACCTGGGGGGACTGAGGGACAGGAAGCTCAAGAGGAGCCAAGAGTGTGCCCAGGTGGCCAAGAAGGCCAATGGGATCCTGGCCTGGATCCAAAGTAGTGTGGCCAGCAGGCCCAGGGCAGTGAGCCTTCCCCTGGACTCTGCCTTGGGGAGGCCACACCTTGAGTCTTGTGTTGAGTTCTGGGCCCCTCAGTTGAGGCAAGAGATTGAGAGGCTGGAGCGGGGCCAGAGAAGAGCAACGAGGCTGGAGAAGGGAGTGGAGCACAAGTGCTGTGGGGAGAGGCTGAGGGAGCTGGGGGTGTTTGTGCTGGAGAAGAGGAGGCTGAGAGGTGACCTCAGCACTGTCTGGAAGTGCCTGAAGGGAAGTTGTGGCCAGGTGGGGGTTGGTCTCTTCTCCCAGGCACTCAGCAATAGGACAAGGGGGCACGGGGGGCTCAAGCTCTGCCAGGGGAAATTGAAGTTGGAGAGCAGAAAAAACTTCTTTGCAGAGAGAGTGCTCAGGCATTGGAATGGGCTGCCCAGAGAGGGGGTGGATTCCCCATCCCTGGAGGTTTTTCAGCTGAGCTTGGCCGTGGCACTGAGTGCCATGATCTGGTAAAGGGACTGGAGTTGGCCCAAGGGTTGGACTTGATGATCTCAGAGGTCTTTTCCAACCCAATCCATTCTGTGATTCTATTGTAAAAGAGGCCACAGAACAGCAGTGGGGCACAGATTTAGGAACCCTCCCTCTGTATTTCTACAGCAGATTTCTCAGTGGAGCAATCATCTGAATACTTGGATCACTAGGCTGGATCAGCTGCTACACATGCAAATACCTGAATTAGCTTCAAAGTGGTTCATGCCTTTGAGAAAATGATGATATTATAAATATCAAATTATTCTTTATGAGGAAAAAAATCAAGTTCTCATGGTTTTATCTAGAGGTAGTGCTGATGGCAGCAATTCTGGGGAAAGACAAGTTTGGGTTTATGTGACAAGGAAATCTTCACAAATTACTCAGGCTGTTTAGTCAGAAAATGATGACCTACTGAAGTTATTCATGCAATACACAGATAAGATCTGGGACCATTCCAGTGATTTAATAAGACAAGGACAATGCCAAGTACAAACAGAAGTAAACTTGGGAAAAAAACATAGCAGTCAAGCCTCCTGCAAATAGCTAACACAGATGATTAAACCAAGAATTCATTAAAATAAATATCATCTTTAGTAACACATTTAGAGACTGCACAAAGAACTCAAAAAATGGCATTTGTGTGTGCTGGAGAAAGAACTGATACTCAAGGGTAGACAAGGTGCTCACCATAGACAAAAATATTTACACTGCTTTCAGTGAGAATTAAGAGATCTGGACCACTCAGAAGGGTGAGTAAAAAAGCTATTTCCATGACAGAATAACTAAAATAGATGAGAAGAATTTTACCTGAATTACTGGGTGCAGGTCAGGCACTTGGGAATGCCCCTCTCTGTGCTTGTGAGGAGGAACCCAAGTTCCTCTGTTTTTCTCGCTGACAGCAAGTGCCTGCTTTGGCCTCTAACAGAATCCTCTCCCCTGAATGAGGCTCCTGAGGTCCAATAACACTTCCCATCCATACATCAAACAGCACTTTTGTAATGGGAGGTGGCAGCTCAAGCCAAAGTGCCTGGGTGTGAAGGCATCTCCTGATGCTTCCTACATAAACTCTGTGCTTGAAAATACCACACTGATTGGGAGGGTCAGAGTTTTGCATGGCAGGAAGGATCAGGAGCTTTTCTTTCATTCTTGTCAGAAATTAAGAAGTAGGATATAATTCTCTGTACTTTTGATGGAGATGGGAAGTGTTGCCTATATTTAGATTTTACAATAATCTCCCTTTCACAACCCTGGAAATAGGTCAGCTTGTGTACTGGATATTTATAAACTGGCTCATTAGTTGATTGCTTCTTCCTTCCCTCCCATAGCAAGTCATACAAAGAATGAACAGGAGCACCAAAATACACCTGGGGCCAAAGTATTATTGATCATAATCATAACTTTATAATGTCAACTCCTTACATTTACTGCTGTACTAAATGTTAGTAAGAGTTAACTCTAAGTTATTGGCATTATTACAGAAAGAAATTGGATATCATATTTCTGTGCAAATTCCACCTTTTTGTCCTGTAAATATCAGTGCATGTTAAATATTTGAATTTTCACTGCATTAAAAGTTCTAAAGTTCAATGGTAATTAGTGAAATCAGGTGCCAAATGACTCAATTCCCAGGAGAGCAGTATTATAGAAGGAACTATGGCAAAATTCCAGGGACTGAATCTGTGGTATAATTAGTATAAAACTCACACTTTTAGCATAATATAACAATTACATAATTTCTTCTGCGGATTTTGCAAAGCACTACTTACAAAAAAAATTCAAAGGACCTTAATTTGACCAAAATAAGAGTTAAATTATCTCATAATGCTGATGTTAATGTTTGATGGACAATGCAAATTACTTCAGGAAAAAGCCTGATTAGTTGTGTAGCTGTTACTGCAGCAAAATCCAGAAATCAAAATTATGTAAGTCTAAGTGCTGTCTCATGTTCCTTAGTATTTACACTAAGTCTCATTTTCCTCCCACCAGAATCATTTCTGTTTCACAGGTTTGCTAATGAAGCCACAATCAGTGAGAGGTGGAACCTCAGAGAGGAGAGCACACCAAAGGAACATAACTGAGCTGTACACAGTGATTTGCAGCCATCAGTGCAAAATCTCAGTTTAGATCCTTAATTCTGGAAAGCCTGAAATTGTGATCTCACTCACATGAGCAGCACTGAGGGATCACTGAGATGACATAGTTAACACCTTCTGGACATCGTTGTATCCCAAAGATAAATTCAAAGATCCCCAGGGCTTCTCTCTTATTAAAAAGAAAAAAATCTCCAAAGTTAATATTTTAATTAAAGCAATATAATTTCCTTGAACACACACCAGGTGCCTCTCTTGGCAGTGGTTCCTTCAGCCTGGCCTTGGGGAACTGTGGCTGCACAAGGAGCAGTTTGGTGACACCCAGCACTGATGAAACCAGATTTGTATGGCATGGTTGACTGAGGAACTGAGCTGCTTTGGCTGAAGCTTTTCTAGCAGTTGGGCCATTCATTAAGTCTTTTTGCCTCCCAAATTCTTCACACTGGCATTTGCAGGGCTTTCTTACCCAGGTGCCATTCCCAGGGAGCTGTAAGAATGTAATTATTGCTGAGATCGCTCCAGCTCCTTTTGCCTCGTACTGGCTGGTTCTACAGGGATGAGAGGCAGGAGGACACACATGGACGCAGACACACTTGTACAGAGTCTTTTCTCCACATAAACCAACTTGCTTTTAAAAAAACTGTATGGCCCATGCAGGGAGATTGCACTGTCTGGCTTGGTGAGTACAAACACTGAGCAGCTGCTTGCTGGCAGTTCTGTGACTGCAAATACAAAACTAACTCTTCTTCTGCTCCACTCTCATGTTATTCAATGCCTTTCAGCCTTGTGAGGGTTGTGCCCCATGGGAATAACTGTGGCACCTCTGACTCCTCTCACTGCAGAGCCTTTAGAGCTCAGCCATTCCCCCCAGGTGGCCTCAAAGGGAGGACTGTTGCAGCTTCACGATAAACAGTGCACTGATAAAGGTTGTCTTCCTCACTTTGTATTGCTGGGACCTATTCTTCTAACCTTTCCCAGCAGAAGCTTCCATGGTGGGATGTTAAATAAACCCCTAATCTCAGTGACACTGCACCAGGCACATACTCAGTGCACCATGTAGGAGTTTTCCCTGGCAAAGCAAATTGGCTGTGCAAGGCTGATTAATGCTTAAAGCAAACTCACCAGTATTAGGTCTGTCAAGAGCTGCAGATTGTTTGACTTAGTTTCACAAAATGTTCATAGAATCATACAATATGTTGAGCTGGAGGGGACCCATCAGGATCATCCAAGTCTGATTCCTGGCCCTCCACAGAACACGCCAAAAATTCCACCATGTGCCTGAGAGCGATGCTCAAACCCTCCTGGAGCTCTGGCAGCCTTGGGGCTGTGCCCACTGCCCTGGGGAGCCTGCTCAGTGCCCACCACCCTCTGGGGGAAGAGCCTTTTGCTGAGATCCAACCTGACCCTGCCCTGGCACAGCTCCAGCCATTCCCTGGGTGCTGTCCCTGCCCTGACACAGCTCCAGCCCTTCCCTGGGTTCTGTCCCTGCCCTGACACAGCTTCAGACATTTCCTTGAGTGCTGTCATAGGGAGCAGAGGTCAATGCCTGCCCTCCCTCTGCCCTTCAGGAGGATGTTGAAGACCCCCATGAGGTCTTCCCTCAGTCTCCTCTTGTGTAGCTGAACACCCCAAGTGCCCTCAGTGCCCTCACACGCTGCCCCTCCAGGCCCTTCCCCATCTCTGTGTCCCTCCTTTGGACACTCTGCAATGGCTCAATCTCTCCCTTCCATTGTGTCCCCCCAAACTGCCCCCCCACTGCAGGTGAGGCTGCCCCAGAGCAGAGCAGGACAATCCCCTCCCTGGCCCGGCCATGCTGGGCCTGATGCCCCCCAGGACAGGGATGTCCCTCCTGGCCCCAGGGCACTGCTGGCTCATGCCCAACTGGCCACTGACCAGGACCCCCAGGGCCCTTTCCTGGCACTGCTTTCCAGCCCCTCATTCCCAGTCTGTCCACACAGGCAGATTTGTCCTGTCCCAGGGACAGAATCCTTGTTGAACTTCGTATGATTGGTGGTTGCCCATCTCTGATTTGTCAAGGACTCTGTAGGGCCTCCCTTGCCTTTGAGAGACTCAACAGTTCCTGCCAATTTAATGTCATCAACAAACTTATTCAGTGTCCCTTCCAGTCCTGCACCCAGGTCATTGATCAAGATGTTGAAGAGCACAGGAGATGGAGCCCTGTGGAACTCACGAGTGACAGGTCACCCATCTGATGTCACCCCAGTCACTGTCCCCCTCTGTGCCCGACCTGTGAGCCAACTGCTCACCCCCAACATGATGTGTTTGTGCAGCTGTGGCTGGGCAGTTTGTCCAGAAGGATCCTGTAAGGAACAGTACAAAAGCTTTGCTAAAGTCCAAAAGGATTCCATCAAGTGCCTTCCCCTGGTCAGCCAGGTGGGTTACTCTGCTGTAGGAGATCAGGTTCAACAAGCAGGACTTTCCCTTCCTGAGGCCGTGCTGGCTGTGACTGATGACTGCATTGTCCTCCAGGTGTTTTTCAATCCCTCCCAGGATAATCCTTTCCATGATTTTACTGAAGTGACACTGTCAGGCCTGGAGTTTCTGGGGTCCTTCTTGCCCTTCTTGAAAATCAGGACAACATTCACCAGTTTCCAGTCAGTTGGGAGCTCTCCAGATTCCCAAGACTGCTCAAAAATCACTGAGAGAGGTTTTGCAATGACATCAGCAGCTCTCTGAGGAGCTGATGTTTAAAAAGTGACCAGCACTGATGGAGCCCAGCACCTACAAAAGCATTTTCTCAGGGGACTTTACTCCCAATTCCCTGAAGTCTGCTCTACTTCATGGAGTATGGTATCTAATCTGCTATCTGTTTGACTGATAATTTAATATCTTTTTTAATTTTCATGTTTTGTCTGAAAAAAGTTCCCCACTTCAAATGAAGGATGCTGTGCTTTTAATCAAATGTCAGGTTTGAACATCTCAGCTCCAGTTCTTTGGTGGGAAGCATTTGGGAGCCCAGGGCATGTCAAACTGAATGAAGCCCTAAAAGCCTGGTAGAGGAAGAGAGCTCCCAAATATGTTCTCCTGCTTCAAGGTTATCTCCTAGATTTCAGCTTGGATGTTCATTTGCCTTGGCTTATGTCAGGGAGTTCTGGCCTAGACTTTGAGAAGGACTTCCATTCCCTCAAATTTTTTAATTTAAGGCTGAAATCTTGAACAAAACTGGATAAACTGGGGGAGAAAGATATGAACTAGCCAGTGTTTCCTCCTCACATTCAGATACTTTCCAGCCACTGCAACACTTCAGCTGAGACTCACAGTAAAAAATTCTCCTCCTCCTCCCAGAGAGTGTTTATGTAAATCTTAATTACTGCATCACAGTTCCAATATTTACTGACATGCTGTAAATCCATTGTGTACAAAGGAGACTAGGATCCAATAATACAGAGGCATTGTTTAATTATATGTTTATTAGAGCAGTAAAACTAATAATCCCCAGTAAAATCTTTGAAAATTATCCAATCATGATGGAGTAATCACTGTCCTTTCAGCTCAGGATAAAGGCCCAGCAAACAGGCATTGCTGGAGCACAAAGCAGGCACAGTGCCACGGCCTCTGAGCCCATTCACACTCCAGCCTCAACAGGCAATGCATTGCAAAACAGGCATTGTTAAAGCATTCAGTAATTCAAGTTTGGGGCCTATATCAGTTATTTCAGTTCAATGTGTCTCACTCACAGAGAATGGATTCTGGGAGTGCATTTTATACACACAGCTCTGATGCAAAGGCAGCAACAGGTGAGACCCTTCCCTTTGTAGGAGCTGCCTGTGGATGAGGCCAGTCCTGAAAGCTCTGGGGCTTCAGCTGGGGAGTCCAGCAGGGTTCTGACCAGGGGATTTTGGTAGGGACAGAACACATCTGTGCTCACTCAGGTAACATAAGGGCACTTCTCTTTTTGCAGGTTTACTGTCCACATGTCCTCTTGGTTTCAGTGTCCATAATGCAAGCTGGCCATGTAACAGAGAAAATGGGGATTTATCACCAGCTTTCCCTGGAAATTAATTCTGAGGAGAAGGAGAACACTTACTACAATGGGCATGTACTTTTCCATGTGGAGACAAAGCATCAATGTCTCTTTATCCACTTGGGAGTTAAGAACCTGTTCTTCAGCTTGTGGCTGTGGCTGTTGCTAAGACAACTGCAGTGCAGCCGCTCACAATGTCCATGATCATGCACCACAAGCTGTAATTTCCCCACAGGTTCCTCATTTACTAGAGCAGAGAAACAGCAGGGTGGTTGCTGCACCATGTCCAACATCTTATGAGTAGGATGAGCTGTCACCACCTGCTCTGGGTCTAAAGTGATGCTGCCTTTGAAAGGAAAACCAATGCTTGGTAAATGCTTTGTGAAAGGAAAGTGTAACCTCTGAGTCTGGGAAAGGAAGTGAAGGAAAACCCTATCACTTTGTAATTGCCTCAAATAAAACCCCTCCACTTTGTAATTGCCTCAAATAAAACCCCTCCACCTTGTAATAGCCTCAAATAGAACACAACTGTCCACACTATAGACTTTTGAAGGACTCACTCAATTTTGCTGCATAACTATAACAAAATTTAGATGTAAGAGTCCTTTAGAGACTGGGGGAAAACGCTAAAAACAGCACAGGCTGGGGCTTCACATTTGGTCACTCTGTTGCCTGGCAAGGGAAGGGGCAGTAATGAGGATTATCATACAGAGCACTGTGCTGGTTTAAAGGTAAACCAACAGGAGAAATGAACCCAGCTCAGGAGAGATTATAAGTCAGAGTTACAATTTAATAACAATATTACAATAAATACAATGACACAAAGAGAAATTGGTTTTAACCCCAAACCCCAGCAGTGTAACCCAGCCCCTGAGGCACAAACGCAGTGGGGTTTGGTGGCCCCTGTGCTGAGCCCCACGTGGTTCCCCTGAGTCCAAAGGAAAAGGAAGGGAAAAACCTGTTGGTGCAGATGATGTCACAGTCTGGGCGAGAGTGGTGGGCTCCTCCTTGCAGGGTCTGCTCCTCCTCTGGATCTGATGAGTGATTCCTAGAGGTCCCAACCCCCAAGATTCTCTCCCCCCAGGTGCAGGTGGGAGCTCCCAGTCCCTCCCCCAGGGCAGGGAGTTCCAGACTGGGAGATCTGACTCTGGGAGTCAGGGGGGATTTTGGAATGGTTGCTGGCCCCTGAGCAGAGCTGAGCCCTCAGGTGGGTGTGGAGGTGCCAAGGAGTCCCTGGAGGGGAGTTCTCCCAGCTCCTCTGCCAGGCTTCTTTCCCAGCCAGCTGCTAGGCTGAGGGCTCAGCTGTGTCCTGGGCAGCTGCTGCCAATGGGCCGTTGGGAAGAGTTGCTGGGCAATGGCCCAGAGGGTTTGGAATGCCCAGCTTTGGTCACACCCACACAGGGATAAACTGGTCCTGGCTTGCTGAACTGGGACAAGCCCCCACTTGGGGGATGTGTTTTCTGACTTGGGAGATGGGCTAACAACAAAACTGGTTTGCTCTACGGGTTGTCTTCACCACACTGTTCACTGTCTGAGAACACCTTCAGGCTCAGTCCCCAAGGCTCCAGTGTCCAACCTTGCCAGGAGGAGCACTCCTGCAAAGCTTCTCCTGCTTCTGCATGCAGAGTGAATTTGGCCAGGATGGTCTTATGTTCCTGGACTGGATAGGATATAAAATTATTCAGAGGGCATTTCTAAAGCCTCTGTGTTACAATCCTATGACCGTGCAAAATTAAGTACGTCACTTACTAAATGTTAATAAGATTAAGGATGAGCAAAGAGGGATGTGCTATGTGTGGGCTGGGCTAAGTGGTCATTTAAAGGCAAGACTGGAAGATATGATGGGCCTGAATCTGGAGAGAAAGGCAGTGCAAGAGGCTAACAAGGCAAGAGAAGGAAAACAGCACCTGAACACACACAGGTTACTGGAGGAGCTATTAGGGCAGCAGCACCTGTCATCTGAATTCTGTAAAGCATCTTGATATTTCTGGGTTTCAGGTTTAAAACCTTCCCAGCACTTGCAGGGCACAATGGTGTCGTGTCGTCACTGCGATGACACTGAGGCATCACAAAAAGCTGCTGCTTGTCTTGTTTTGTGTATCCAGCCTTCCTAGACATGCACTTTGTGTTCAGGGCTTGTCAGCACTGAGCAGTCGTGTCTGCATTACCACTGATAACAAGCATTAGCGAGGAAAGAATTGAAAGGCAACTGTAGCAGGTAACTAAGAAATGCATGTCAAATATTCCTCTGCTTGTAATCCAGTGCTCCCATTTCTCTCTGAGTCCCACACATCACCAAGACATTTGTAACTACAGATTCCCACTCAGATTTTCTCATGGACAGCAAAACCAAGCCTGAACAATGAACAATGGTTCACACTCTACGGTATACAGGTCTTTAAAATTCTTCTTCTGCCTCCTTATTTTGTCATGTATTTATTCTCTGCATAACTATTTTAGTTTACTGCAATAAAACCCATTCTCCTTAAGGCACGTTGTATAATGAACAAGTGAAAAAATGTTATTTTATTCAGAATGTGTTATGAACAGCTTAGTATCAATTTTAAGGAAGTATGACTAGCTTCCTAATGGCTTCTTATTTCAGTTATTTCTAGCTGCAGCTGAGCCAGAAAAATGCTTTAGAATCATTCCTATTAAAGCATTTGAGAGGTTTTTAGCAATGCTTAGATGTGCCATCAGTAAAACATTTTAAATAACACACCTAAAAATAGAACTGTTTCTAGAGATCATACAGGAAAGATGCCATAAGGGAAATATGCTTGTGATAAAAGAGAGTCCCTATACATATTCTTAGCTTCATAAAGCCACTTGAGAATCCCAGTTTAGAGACAGCAAAGTTATTACCTTAATCCTTATTTATGTTGCTTTAAAATCAAACTATCTTCCAAGATGCTAATGTTTGAATGTTCCAGTTATGTCCTAAAGGCTCAGCACTTTGGGAAAACTTCTGTCTTGATTAGCCCCCATTTCAGATTCAGGTTTTGAGTGTTATTTTTCCATCCTTGGAGTCGCAGTGGAATCCAATACATCTGAACCCAAGCAACTAGCCCAGATTTTCCTGCAGCAATTCACATCTCCCAGGCTTCAACACATACTTTGATCCATCCATGCATTCCCTGATTTCAGTTTCATAATGGACTTCTCCCAATTCCACTGAACCCTGTGGGACTGCTGAGCATGAAGTAAATGCCAGAGCAGCAGGTGAGGTGCACATGGGTGTCCCACTGAAAGTCTTCCTGGTTTTCCTTGCTGCATCACTTGCCTTTTTCCCAAGAAACACCCAGTAGCATAAACCAGTATACACTGGAGCAAAATCACAGAATATCAGAGAGTATTGTGAGGTGGAAGGGACTCACAAGGATCATTGAGTCCAGTTGTTAAGGGATGGCCCATGCAGGGGTTGAATACATTACTCAGTGCTGAATTAATCCTGTTTTGACTCCTTTGGTTACAGTCAGTTACAATCATTAGTTTAAAAGGTATTTCAGTTGCAATCAGCTCTTAAATCAAGACAGATCTGCAAAATTGAGGAACGGTTCCTCTTGTTCTCTGTTTTCTTTTCAAACAGGTCTGGTACACAGCCATTCATTTACTCCCTCTTACATTTCCCTGCCATGGCTGTAGCTGAGCAGCTTCTCTAGACAAGACAGACAAGTCTGATTATCTCGTTCTTGTTTTTCATGGTATGACATAACCAAGTTCAAGAGAGAAATTATCTTTTTAGGTAGAGGAGAGTGAGTGTTTGACACTGTTTGAACTGTTCTGGTGTAGTCAGCTGGAAATACCTACCTTGGTAAGGACTATTAGGAAGTCAAGATACGAGGGCATCCCCAGGATTTGTGTTCCTTATGTTCCCTCAGTACCATCTAAGGTGACATCACGATATCCAAGCGTGTCAGGCATTGTCCTGAAGGCTTCAAACCACAGCCATCACAACAGACCTTGGAACTGCTCAAGGGCATGGTCAGGCTCTCCTTGAACTGCAACAGAAGACTCAGACCACATCAGACACAGTTAGCAGGGCCTTCATTTTCCTCATAACAGCAATAATCATAAGCAATAATCAGTTCAATGTCTACCATAATTCTGAAAGAATCAATTATTTGCAACTAGTATAAAAAGAACTGGAGAATGTCCTGTGTGTCCCCTGCCTGTAGGAGCTGTTCTTAGAAAGGATGATGCTTCCTCTGCCACCTGGCTGGGCAGCTGAGGGGGATGAATTCTGGCATGGACAGTATTAATGACAGTCATTTCTATAAAAAGCAAAAGCCCAATCCTCTCCTCACCTGTCTTTTGAGATTACAGTAGAGATTGTTGTCTTTTTCTGGAAGGAAGAACAAAAAAAAGTCTCTGAATTCACTTAGATGTGTGTATTCAACTTCTCATACATTACTCTTTAATTCTTAGCACAGTCTGTCATTTCTGTTCAGCAACAACTTGACTTCCCTTCTAATGTGTTTCATTTAAAATCCACTCAAGAGTTTGATACACAATTCACTGTGACAAAACATGATGCATTAAGATATACTCCATTAAACTCTTACCTGTCATTCAAAAAGTACAGACTCTTATGCTGGTGCATCCTGACTTCCCATCATCTTCTACAGCCAGAAAGTGAAGAGTTAATTCCAGCACAGAAGAGTGAGGGCCTCTAATTTCATTCCTTGCTTATTGACTCATTTCTTTTAAATCAGTTTTAAGAGGGAGTGCTTTGGTTTGGCAATTGAATCACAGGGTCTCTTTGGAAAGGCAACCCCTGTGAATCTCACACATATGAAAGGGGTCATGAAAATTCATCTCTGCTTGGGTCCCTATGGGGTGATATTTATCTCTGATGGGTCACCTGCACAAGAACTCAATTCAAGAGTCAAAGAATGTTATAAATGTCAATAAAGGCTGGACCAAGGGTGGTTAGAAATAAAAGACATGAAATGGAGTAGACATCCCCTAAAAGTGCAGGATTTCTTTCACAACTAACAGGCAAAAACTGTGTATATACAAATTTGTATTTGAAGGGATGTATATTTAGGTAGTAAGTCAATAATAATCCAAGGAGAGAGGAAGGGAAGAATTCAAAAGACCAGTGACAGCAACAACTGAAAGATCTGCTGGGCTGCAGTTTTGACTGATGGAAGCATTGACACTTTTCAGGGGATAAAAAAAAAACAAAACAAACCAAAAAAAAAAACCAAACAAAAACCAGATTTCATAAAGAGAATTGAGGTTTTAAACTTACCCAAAACAACAAAGCATTTTCATTTCTCTGGAGAGTGAAGCTTGATGGTACAAAAAGTAGGTTTGTTTATTAGGTGGGGTTGAGATTCTTTCAATGTACCTGCTGTGGTTATAAAGTCTTCGTGGCATTTTAAAACAAGACAATGTTGGGGTTTCCTGCACTGGTAACATGGGGGCACCTTGGGAGAAGGAAGGAAGGAATAAGTGACTGTGAAGGTCTTTTTCTTAGACCTTTTCTTTTAAACATCTAAGTGTCTGTGGTTAAACTACCACTAACAAAATCCAAATGATCAAAGAGCTTGCTCTGAAATGTCCCAAATAAAAACACAGTTTAGTTAAATTGCAAATCCCTGAACACAGTTAAATCTCTTCACACTTCTGTGAACTGCCCCACTAATGGAGCACATGTAACTAAACTGGCCTAAATAGCTATTCAATAACTGCCACCAGTGAACCTTCACCAGCAACTAATTTTTAAAATGTCTTGATTAAAAACAAATATAAAATATTCCTACAGAGCAATTGTAGGGTTCTTTATGTCTGACATGCCTTCACTAATGAGCAAAGATACCAGAGTTAATTTTCATGCACGTTCTTGTCATCTCATATTATTAAATTGGACTGGCTTTCAAGGGGCTCATAAGCAATTTATTGACACTGAATTAAAAGGTTCATGCTCTGAATTATAAGCAGTAAAAAGTTTGGGAACAGAGGCACAGAGAACATTTCTGGCTCCCTTAATTATTTACCATGCAAAATATGTACCTGGTGTTATTCATTTGTATGTTACCAAGGTTTACTGGAAAGAATATTGATTGCCATGTTATGAGGGAAATGGCAGCAAACCCACCAGAATTTGATGTGTTTTAAGAAGAGCATCTACATCAGAGTCTGGTGCTTGAGCAACACTTACAAATCTATGCTTATAACATTCAAACAAGGCTATTCCTTCCATTTAGCAAACCACAAAATACCAGGCATTTGTTCAAATAAAGGACAATATCGTTTAATAATGATTTTTTAATTTTATTAATTATTTTTATTAATTATTTTAAAAATTTTATTAATTATTATCAGTAGCAGGGGAGCTTACTAGTAGGCTGAAATAAAAGAAGTGTTCCTGGAGTTAGGTCTGAAACACTGACAAAATGAACAAATGAAATGCAAATAGATGAGATCTCCTCAGTGCAGACCCCACTGTAGTTTTTAAGCCATATAAAGAAGCAGTTACATGATGTGAGAGCCATTTCTGCAGAGGCTCTGCCCTCCTGTTTCCCAGGTTTGATGACAAGGTTTAGCTCCCTTTGTTGGTGAGGTGTCCCTGTTATCTCAGCTCCTGGGCAGGCATTTGAACTGCAGCAATATTGCATTTCTGTGCAGGGAAACACCCCTGGGAGGGAAGAGCAGCTGACACTGCACATGGGCATCACTCATGAGTCTGCAGGAAAGGAAAACCAGTAGTAGAGATGGGATTTGGCTTCTTACAGCATCAACAGGTTGTTGTTTTATTCACAAGGATTCAGTGAGAGGTCTTGGCAGTAGTGAAATCCTCTTTTCCTGCCCCCAGAAGTCGCTGATGCAAACAGGGTTGTCCTATCTCATCCCTCTGCAAAGTGTCCAACTGCTCTGCCTTGGGATCTGCCCCCCACAGACTTCACAGTTCATCCAACCAGGTTTAGGAATACAACAAAAACCAGCACAGTTCTGGACAAAAATGGGTTTTGCTTTTAAAGCTTTGTGCAGCTGCAAGAGCATGAAACCTCCATAATATAGTTTTATAATTTTTTAAACTGTTAGAACAAGCTATTTTTCCTCAGCTGTGTATTGTCATGTTATTGTCATGTATTGTCATGTTATTGTCATCTATTATCATGTTACCTTGCTCTCATCTTGCATATACTTTAGTGACTTTTTTTGTAATGAATTCTGTGCCCTTGATTAGTATTTTAATTTTTCCCTATCATATTTTTCTTTTTTCAAACTCCACCCCTCCTCTCCCCGCCCCCCCCCAAAAAAAAAAGAAAAGAAATGTGTTGTGTAGTTTCTTTAAAGCAAGGAGGGGGAATAAAAACTTAATGGATCTCTATGAGCTTTTCAATTTGGGGCTTTTTTCTTGTTCCAAACAGGATCAGATATTAAGCTTTACTACCTTGATAGAGTCACTTTAACTTAAGACATGTAAGCAGAATGGTTCCTTGCAAACAGCACGTATGGGCCATTTTAAACAAAAATTGGCACGGTCAGCAAACACATCAAACCGAAATGCAAAGCGTGTCTGAAAAGCAGTAGCTGTGGAAGGAGCAATTTGGGACAGCAGGAGGCAGGGGACAGTGCTGGGTAGGTCCCTGCAAACAGGGGATCTGTGGTGGGTACAGGGAGTAAAGCCCTGTGTCCCACTGCCCCTGGGGACACACTCACACTGAAGGACAGTGGTGGTTTTCAAAGCTGATTAAAAACCAAATCCAGCTTTTAGTACTAAATAGCTCGATGTGATGTGGAAGGCCTTACACTGCACTGCAAAGCATCCAAGCAGCAACACTTCCCAGGATCCCACTCCAGTGCTGTCATACAAACATCTGTTTGTATAAATAAATGTGCTGGTTTAAAGGTCCGGCAGGAGAAATGAACCCAACACAAAAGAGATTATAAGTCAGAGTTAGAATTTAATAACAATATTACAATAAATCCAATGACACAAAGAGAAATTGGNAGTCCCTGGAGGGGAGTTCTCCCAGCTCCTCTGCCAGGCTTCTTTCCCAGCCAGCTCCCAGGCTGAGGGCTCAGCTGTGCCCTGGGCAGCTGCTGCCAATGGGCCATTGGGAAGAGTTGCTGGGCAGTGGCCCAGAGGGTTTAGAATGCACATCTTTGGTCACACCCACACAGGGATAAACTGGCCCCACCTGCTGAACTAGGACAATAAGCATCTGTCAAACTGTTGGAGCCACTGAGGTGATCAGAGGGATGGGGCACCTCAGGAAAGGCTGAGAGAATGGGATTGTTCACCCTGCAGAAGAGAAGCTTTGGGGTGACCTCGCTGTGTCCTTGCAGGACCTGAAGGAGCTGCAAGGAAGGTGGAGAGAGACAATTGACAAGGGCTTGGAGTGACAGAACAAGGGGGTATGGGCTCAAATTGAAGGTTTAGATGGGATATTGGGAACAAATCCTTCCCTGTGAGGGTGGGCAGGCCCTGGCACAGGTTGGGCAGAGAAGCTGTGGCTGCCCCATCCCTGGGAGTGTCCAAGGCCGGGTTGGACAGGGCTTGGAGCACCCTGAGCTGGTGGGAGGTGTCCCTGCCCATGGCAGGGGGTGGAGGTGAAAGAGCTTTAAGGTCCCTTCCAGCCCAGGCCAATCTATGATCCTGTGATTTGATAATCTGAGGGTGCCAGTTTGTGAAGACCTTGGGGAGGAGAGCCCTAATCAGCTGATGATTAAACCACTTCTGATGACTTGATAAGCAACAGAAGTGGTGCAGGAGACCCTGAGAACTGATTAAATCCCAAGGTGTCAGGTGCAGCACCGAGGGGTTGAGAGAATAAGGAGTTTAAGCATTTAGCAAAGCATTTTAACTCTCCACACACACACTGCTCTATCAAACACTCTGCAGTGACTCCCCACAATTTTGCCTACAGTGCAACTCAAAGCAAATTTTCTCACAGTGCACTAGAAAAAAAATGGAAATTACTTTCCTCCCTGCTCTAGGAGTGATAAAATTTATCCATAATATGAATCATTTGACTGATTCCAAATCTCCTGGCCAGACATTTCTACTGATAGGATAAGGATGAATGTTCCTATTTAAGGAATGATTTTATAACCTGGTATCAAAATTACAATCTATTTGTTTTATAAGCAAACAAACAGCACTTTGAAGTAGATTTTGTACCAAGCACTATGTTTTGGTGGGAGAAACCAAATCTGCTGAATCCTTCCCTTCAGACTTTATCTGCAGAAAGAAGTTTCTTTCCAAATCCCTTGGACTGGGAAGGTATTTTTCCCTACATTACTAGTTTATGCTAGTTTAGACATTTCCAAACAGTGAAATGTCTCAATTCAACCTAAAGTTTTAACCTGAGTAAGTGAAATATTCCCTAGGGCATTGTGCCAAACCAGAGCACCAGCAGCACCAACCACTCTCCACTCATGGACACTTCATAGTGTGGGAAGACTTTGAAGAGCCACAAGGAAGATGAAAACAGCCTTTGGGCTGGATTTTGGAAACCAGGAAAGTGGTGGCAAAGCTGTTGCTGCCCTAAGCACAAGGTGCCTCTGACCTGGCCCCACTCAGCCAGGCACAGACGGCACCTCCAGCTCTCCCTGTGGCTGCACAGCTCAGGGAAGGGCCAGAACTACACCCCACATGCAGCTCCTGCCCCTTGGCAGGAAATAAAAGCTGGGTGAGAAAACAAATAGGGATGCATTTTCGGTGCTGACAGTGCCAATTTATGCATGGCAAATCCAAAGGCACACCCCAATCCTCTGCCAAGGAATTGGGGGTCTGGGGCCAAAGGGCCTTAAATGTGAGTCTTTTCCACTGCACTCCCCAAAGCTGAGCTGATTTCCAAAGCACTCACATATCCTTTCTGTAGGATTTCCATAATCATTTTTCTTCTTTCCCAAGATGATGCATGGTCATACACGGGCCAAGTTTAGAAATGTAATCTGAAAAATGCTTGAATCTGCACTGGTTGTGATTACAAAGGAAAATTTTAAACCTGCCAGGATTTGTGATGCCGCAGGATGACAAAATAAAATAAAACAAATGGCTGTAAACTTGACACCCCCAAAGTCATGTTCTGCTGCAAAGGAGAGTGAAGCCACAGGAGAGACTTTGCTACCTCTTGTGGGGCTTAATGCCAGCTCTTGTACATCTGCACCATTTGGGGCCACGTTATGGATGAGAAAGGAATCATTAGCCAGTGTAGGCTTTTTTTTGGCTATTTTTATGTTTTACTTTTATTTTAACACAGTCTCTGGCATTGTCTTTCCCATTTAAGAGTAATATATTCTTACCTTTCCTCCACTGTTCATTTCAAAGAGCATTCAACAAATTTCTGTGTTCCTGGCACTGATTTTACCAATTCAGGCAGCTTTAGGAAAGGCTTGGGTTTAATTCCAAGTCAAATGCAGATTAGGACAGGTATTAGACTACAGCAAGCTCAGAAGCTTTCACAGTGGTCATGATAAAACTGGGAACTGATGTTGTGTTTATCTGCATAACAGATGCAGCTGAGAGAGCAAATTTCAACATCTGCCCTTCAAAGCAGCTGCTCCAGAGGTGAGGGAGGGTGAGCAGCTCAGGGCTCTTCTGCTCCACCCAAACTGCACCCCCTGCAATGACTGCTCTGTTTGCAAAACAAACAAGAATTGAAATTTAGCCTTCCATCCTCCAGCAGTATTTTAAATCATAGAATATTGTCCAGTCCTTCCTATTCCACTATTCCTGCCTTAATCGTAGAATCACAGAATCACAGAATGGATTGGGTTGGAAAAGACCTCCCAGATCATCAAGTCCAACCCTTGGGCCAACTCCAGTCCCTTTACCAGATCATGGCGCTCAGTGCCACGGCCAAGCTCAGGTTAAAACCCTCCAGGGATGGGGAATCCACCCCCTCTCTGGGCAGCCCAAATCAGTGCCCATTTAGAAACACTGTGAGAAACAGTGACAAAGCAGCTGGGACCTCCATCTCTCAGCAATACCTGCCTAATGAGAACACCTTCATTTGGGCACATCCAGTCCATTTTTGATGCCACATCTCCTTTTCCTATGGCATTGACACAAATTACATCAGAGGCATTGCAAGTTGGATTTGGGGAGCAGTTAATTGAGGCAATTTATGTTGCTGGGGTTTTATCTCAATGGAAACTACACAAATACACTCTCCTAGGGAGGAGGGAATCTGATCTCTCCTGTCTGCCCAGGGGCTGGGAGGGCATCTGAGGCTGCACAGGGACCCTCAGCAGATGGCAAGTCACTGCCAGCTTTGGATGTTCTACATTAAATGAATCAAGATTCCACTTGTTCCAAGTGAGTGGGTGTTTAATCACATTTACCCTTTGTGTTGTTGAGAGATAATGTTGATTTTTGGTGATAAAAAACCTGAGAATTGTGCAGGGGATGGAAATGTGCTTCAAATTCAGAACAAAAGGTCAATTTTCCATTCATAATCAACTCTTCCATTCTCCTATCAAACCCCATTTGAAAACAGTTTTGAAGGCAGAAAAACCTGGCAGTTTGCACGGGGAAAGTAAATAAGCTGCTGTGAGAATGTGTGCAACTGATCCTTCCTGTGGCTCTGAAATACAGCACAGATCATCATCTCTGATCTCAGACCTTTAGGCATTCCAGCCCTGGTGTGAAAATTCACATGAAAACCTGAATCACTGCCATGAGAAAAATCATGGCACTGATTTATACACACCTATTTCATTACTCTCATATTAATTACAGATATTTGAACATTAACACTTCATGTTTTAGCTGCATTATAGGCCTTCATGTGTAGAATATGAACCCAAAGTCCGAGTAAGCACTTAGGAGGTTTCAATAAATCCAAAATAAAAAATTCATTATATGTGTTCACATACATGGCAAATTCAGGTATTTTCATAGCAGCCTTTGGCCTGATCCAGGGCCTTGAACAGTCAGCAGAGGAACCTGTTGCATGATCAATGGCATCAATGAATGATCAATTAGAAGCACAGCAGACTCTCATTGCTACTCAGAGTTCTCTTAAAGGGTTTTCCTCAAGGAAAGCAATTCTGTTTCATGATACAAACTGACAGTGGCTGCTTCTTGAGCAGGACAGCATTATCAAAAATTCTGCTTATTGGTGCCATTTGGTCAGGACTGAGAAGGAAAGTGGTGTTTTACCAGGTGTTGATTAGGCATGAAATGTTCATCTCTTGTGTTTTATCAAATAAGCTAAAAAGATTTAAAAATACAAGACAAAAAACTTAAATGCAGTGAAATATGAATTTAATTGATATTATATTTTGCCTTTTTAGACTTGTCATCTGCCCACGATTTCTTCCTACCCCATGCAAATATGCTGCATTCAGAGCTCTACAGAATAAATTACTTTTCCTTTAAGGAGATAATGGGATGCACTGTGGTGTCCCAATTAAGAGAATTCTCACGTACTGATTTTATGCTGTCTAATTAAGGCTCAATTACGGCTGTAGGAGGTTGGCCTGGACTTGGGTTGAATAGAAAAGGGTTTGAACCAGCAAGGCTGGAGACATTCAGCCTGCTGGGCCATAAGCAGCCTTAACGTGTCCCCAGCGAGTCCTTGGCAGCAGCAGCTGTGCTGCAGGTGGGGCAGATGTGCTACAGATGTGCAGCACATCTGGGACAGCCCCACAGCACCTGCCAAAGCTGCTCCCATCAGCCTGGCTGGCTGGGGAGGCTGAGCCCAGCCCCAGCAGCACTGGGGACACAGCCAGTCCTCTCTGAGCCCTGAGCAGCTGGAGGAAAACCAGCACTCAGCCCTTTGAGACAGGGACTAGGGGGACCTGAAACAACCTCTTACACAAATACAAGAGCTCACACTTTCCTAACAATGTTTTCAAGAAACTAATCATTTTGCAGCGAGAGACCCCAAATAAATGCAGTATACTCAGAGAAAGAGGAAACCCAAGTAACCAGTTTGCGTTAGTATAATGGCCTTAACACTTTGTACACTGCTGGAGTGCTGCCCAAAAGAACACAACTGCTTTGTGTTCAGAATAGTAACAGGGATTTGTTATACTGGAGACAAGGACAGACACTGAAGTAAACCTTCCAAGGACTTCACTGGTTTGGAAATGTGTCCCAGGGCACCAGGTAACTGCAGCCAGCAGTGCCCTTGCAGCAACAGCAGGCTGATGTTTTCCCAAGCATGAACTGCTCTTGAGCAAACTCTCTGATGTATTGAGGCACAGAGAGGTGCTGATTCAAAATCAGCCACGTTTGTCTTCAGCTCCAAACTGTTTTCACTGAGTGGACAGTTATGGGGGACATACAGGATGGCACTGAGCGCATTTCTGAGTTGTCTTTGGGGAAGCAGCAGCCCTGAACGTTCTTGGCAGAGGACATGTGCACGCATACATTGAGTGGGCATAGATACACACACACACACAAACACGAGGCTTTGCCACATTGCTGATACAGAGCCACAGAACATCCCCAGGGCTGGGAACCCTCCCAGCAGCAGCATTTATTCATCTCTGTGATGCCAAGGAGAGCCCTCAGAGATGAGAGCACTTATTCCCCCCTCTCTCCCAATCCACAGCTCTCCATGTGCCTCTGCAGCTGCCACAAGAGTCATCATTACTGACTGTCTGCCCAGCCTCCTGCTCCCACAAAACTCATTACCTCCTCTGGACAATCATTTCAGCCAAGAGCAGAAAATACTATAGGACTAGGAAAAAGAAAAATGAGAGTTGGTAGGATTACAAAGATTAGATGGGTTTGTTAGACTGGGAACAAAATCAGGTTTCCTGTTAGGAAAGGGAGAATGAAGAGGCACATTTCCAACTTTAATTTTAACCCCTTTCTGGAAAGGCTGTGACAGGTTTGGATGAAAATGCTCCCTCAATGAGTTTTCTCCTGCCTCAGTCGAAATTCCACCCAGTAGTCTGGAAGCATCCCACAGAGACCTAACACATTAATTTTTATTTTATGCTATAAATAAATAATATGATTAAATAGGAGAAAAATGCAAACTTCAATATCTGTGTTTACAGTGCACATACCAGAATTCGTGGGCAGAAATGGAGATGCTGTCAAAGCACTGCAGCACAGATGCAATTGTCTTGCTGTGACAGTTTTATGCATTTTTCAAGCATGATAGCAGGGAAGGAAAAGCAGCCCAGGGAGACAGAACACTCCAGTTATTACACCTACATTTCCAATAAGAGTTAAATACAATAAAAACTTAAGTATCCAAGAACAGTAAATCTCTTTTCTCTCCACTTGGTATAACATTAAAATGAGTGCAAACTGCATCCATCATCATCATGTAACTATAAACCTTGTGTCTGCTGCAACACATTCAAAGGAGATCTTGCCTTCCAACACTCTTGTTGCCCAGGAATATGGTTTGGTTAGTCCTGACTCTAAGGGTTTACTTTAAAAAAGAGGAGCTGAGTAATTCCACTACTAAAAGATGGCCCACGACTCTGCAGTTTGTTATGCTGTGAATCCAGAGGAATTCACACCTCCTAATATCCCACTTCTTTCTGCATTGGTGAGGCCACACCTTGAGTGTTGTGTTCAGTTCTGGGCCCCTCAGTTGAGGAAAGAGTTGAGGGGCTGGAGCGGGGCCAGAGAAGAGCAACGAGGCTGGAGAAGGGACTGGATGTGGCACTGAGTCTCCTCTTAAACACCTCCAGGGACAGAGAATCCAACATGTCTCGATCCAACCCCACTGTGATCACCAGCCCAGAGTGATCCGTGCCCTGGGCTGGTGATCACAGTGGGGTTGGATCAAGGGTTGGACTTGATGATCTCAGAGGTCTCTTCCAACCCAACTGAGAAGAGAAGAGCAACGAGGCTGGAGAAGGGAGTGGAGCACAAGTGCTGTGGGGAGAGGCTGAGGGAGCTGGGGGTGTTTGTGCTGGAGAAGAGGAGGCTCAGAGGTGACCTCAGCACTGTCTGGAAGTGCCTGAAGGGAAGTTGTGGCCAGGTGGGGGTTGGTCTCTTCTCCCAGGCACTCAGCAATAGGACAAGGGGGCACGGGGGGCTCAAGCTCTGCCAGGGGAAATTGAAGTTGGAGAGCAGAAAGAAATTCTTTGCAGAGGGAGTGCTCAGGCATTGGAATGGGCTGCCCAGAGAGGGGGTGGATTCCCCATCCCTGGAGGTTTTTAAGCTGAGCTTGGCTGTGGCACTGAGTGCCATGATCTGGTAAAGGGACTGGAGTTGGCCCAAGGGTTGGACTTGATGATCTGGGAGGTCTTTTCCAACCCAATCCGTTCTGTGATTCTGTGAATACATAGAAAGCCAAGTTTCCTGATGAAAATACCTAACTGGCTGCCTCAAGAGAGACAAACTGAACCCTCACAAATAACCAACAGCAAAACTCACCACTACTCCTGACTTCCCCTGTTGGTAACTCATGTCTTCGAGGGCAGCACAGTGAGCTCCAAAATACCCAAAGGCAAAGAAGTGACACAACTCCTCTCTATAAACAACCAATATAGGTTTTCTCCCAAATCTCCAAGCCCAGGCTGAAACTTTTGCATTCTAGATATTAAGATTTCCTTTTAAGATTTTAAAGCTGCTGGAACAGCCCTTTCTTTGGTGCCCCATGGTACTGCCAAAGGCACAACTTCCAAAGGTTCTGTGGCAGAAGATCCAGCCCAAGGTCAGGATGTCATTTGGTGAGGGCAGGCAGGAACTTCAGGGGTTTTTTGCCATTGCTGCAGCAGAATTTACATGTTACAAACCAACTGACTGTGGGCTGAATTCTCGAAAACATCTTATTGACTTTTAAGTCAATGGTACTTGTGGTCTTAAACTACTTAAGTGCTTTTGGAAATCCAGCACTAGTCTGTAAATCAGATTTGTTCTGTCCAGTTTGCCCAAGAGGCAGCACTTTCAAGTTTTCTTCCAACTCCCTGAATCTGTAGGCACCACAACTAGATCCTTTATTCTTAAATACAGAAAGTGAAAACATGTGAATCAAGAAACCTGTAATAGTCAAAACTTCTGTTTCAGGTGTGACTTGAAATATTCTTCCTTGTCTTGGTTTGAGCTGGCAAACTGCCAACCCTCCAAGTGCAGGGTCAGAGCCCCCCCTCCCAACACCAAGGAAAGGGAGGAAAAGAGAGGGGAAGGAAAAAAACCCTTCAAACTACATTTAGACTAAAACTACATATATTTTTACAGAAAGAAAGAGACAACTAGAAG
>VWZD01003522.1:154514-235810 GCA_013396695.1 Sakesphorus luctuosus | reverse complement strand
CCATTGGCCTTCTTGGCCACCTGGGCACACCCTTGGCTCCTGTTGAGCTTCCTGTCCCTCAGTCCCCCCAGGTCCCTTTCTGCCTGGCTGCTCTCCAGCCACTCTGTGCCCAGCCTGGAGCGCTGCAGGGCTTGGGGTGGCCAAAGGGCAGGACCTGCACTTGGCCTTGTTGAACTCCATCCCATTGCAATCAGCCCATCTCTCCAGCCTGTCCAGATCCCTCTGCAGAGCCCTCCTGCCTTCCAGCAGGTCGACACTCCCTCCCAACATGCAGGATAAGAACCTGTACTTTGTTCAGATCATGCAAGACCTCAGGTTCTTTGATCATCCTACTAATACGCCACTAACTCCTTTTAAACAGACCTCTGCTTTGCTGCCCCCGAGTTTCCCTGAATTCCCTTTGCTCCTCTCAGCAAAGCCACCACTGCTCCACTTCTCTCCTTCTGTCCTGCTCAGCCACACTAAGATAACGTACTTAGCTCTGTCGGGAAAAAGAAATGCTATGGAAGAAGGAATCCACAGGATTTCCTCACTGTTAATGACTGGATGAGCATCTAATCGTTCCAAGTCAATTTAAACTGTCTGGTTGTTCTTCAGAAGCTTAACTGCTGATGTTCCTTCTTCGCTGAATGCCACAGAACTAGTGAGTGAAGTTCTCTGTCCCATCTGCTGAGTGTCCCAGTACCAGACTGCACAGGGCCAGTGATGCAGCACCACAGGAATTCACATTATCTGCATACAACTGGTGGGATTTAAAAATACCTTCAGGGACTGGATGAGGTACATGTGATATGAGGGACTAAACAACCTGGTGATGTGCAGAAGGAGCCCTGACAGGTACACAGGTCAGTCCAAACTGAAAGGAAAGGAACAGTTTAATTTCTTTGGCATTCATAAAAAGCAAAAGAAGTAAAAGCAAAACACAAAGAGTCAAGGAAAAAACCAAAACCTTGCAACCTGAAGCTCCTATCCAAGTTAAATGTGCAAGCAACAATTCATGATGATATTCAAGGGCAGGTATAAAAAAGGCATTTAAATAACAGCCCAGTGAGCAATGACATCCATGAGACTGCAGAGTGATGTCATGCAGTAAAATGAAAAAAACCAGTTGTATTCTTCAATTTAGTTGCAACACTCTGCATATACTGGTTAAACTGTATAAAAAAAGGATTTCAGTTTTTCATCCTCAGATAAAAATGGGTAAAATACACTTCACTGATTAGCCATTGTCTGAGGAAGGCCATGCCTATGATGCACAGATAACAAAGCTCATTTAGAGCTGTTTGTGAGAACTGGGATTGGCACTTGTGTCTTTGAAAATAATTATGGCCACACACTCCCCCTGCCTCACATAATCCATCATCTGATTATTACTGTCCACCCACTCAATTTTAGTGATGCCAAATGCCTCTCATTGCCAGGGACACTGGCACTGCAAGGCACTGGAAAAGCATAAGAGAGCAGTATCATAAAGAGTAGCAACAACAGGAGGTTATTTGATAGGTCTTGCTCCCAACTCTGGTATCTCTTATGAATTGCTTTCATTAAGGAGCTCAGAAGCCTGAAGTTATTTAGAAATTTGTGACTGTCAAATTAGACTTTCTGACAGAGCAGCTCTGGGACATCAACAGCAGAGCACCTGGAGAGTAAGGCAGAGGAGGAGGGGCAGAAACACTCTCAGTCAGGCACCCACTGGAGATGAGTGGAACATCAACACTGCTGCTCTCCCCCTCCCCCTGCACTTCCCCAGGAGGAGCCCTGCAGGTCAGCCTGGCCCCAGCCTGTGCTCCTGCTCTCCTGCCTGACATGTCCAGCATGGAGGAAGCAGGAGAACCTTGTGCAAATCCCCAGCCTGAATCACTGAGGCAGGAGCGGGTTCTGACCTGTGATGGAATAACTGTTATGCCAAAGGAGCTATGGAGGAGCAGCAATTTGGGATCCTGGTTACACAAATCTGAGCAAGGCCCAAGGAACCAACTCCCTTTGTGGCAGCAGCTGCTGTTTTCTGTCTCCCCCTCTGTGGCAGGGGCTGTCTGAGCAGTGGCTGAGGATTTTAGCCCAGGTGGAGTCTCTAAGCCCAGCTCTTCTGAGAATGAGCAATTGAAGGTCCATGTGAAGACCTCCTGGAGCTGTAACAGGTTCCAGGGAGCTGCCATAAATACCCTGTGCAGCTTGGAATAAGCTTTCCAAGCTGTACCACCACCACCAGAACTACCAGGTTTCTAAACGCTCTGCATTTATAAGAGAAAGCAGAATTGATTAGAAACCAATTAGAAACCACAAGCTAGGGCTGTACTGAATTCTTTCCCCTTGCTTTATCAGCCTGCTCCCTCATCTTGGACTGATTAATGTGGCTTAATTAATGTGGCTCCATCCCTCTTCATTGTCAATTCTCATGATCTGACCAAAAGGCAACCACAGATCCCTAATTCTTTCCCTGATGCTCAGCACACTGTCCTTGTTAGACCAAGTTATGATCTCACACACCGAAGTATTTGAAGCAAATCAGCCTTTAATCCAGTTGGATCTTTGAGATACCAGTCCAGATTAGGGGTGAAAAAGAACAGAATAAGAGAAAGCAAAGATACTGCATGTTCAAACCAGAGTGCACCAAAAACTGCCTCAATATCAAACAGTGTCAGTGAGCTGTGCCTTTCCTAAAGCATTGCAAGAATCACCTTTAAAAAACTGAGCCCTGCAAGGGGGAAGTTACAAATACACTGAGAGCAGTTCTCCTAAAACACAGTTCCTGCAAGCCAAGTGTGTTGTCAGTAACTGCAGCATTGCTGTAACAAACAGCACAGCAGGTGCAGGACTGACATGATGCTGTCCTTGTCCTCAAGAGGTATTTTTACATATGTCAGCAGGTACTGCTGAACACGCCACACAGCAGGAATACAAACCCAACACTCACAGAGGGTGGCCCTCAAAGGGCTCTCCCTGCAACTCAGCACCACGAGACAAACCCCCTGGGTTCTCTGACATAAAGACCAAAAACCAAATGCGGCCCAGACACCCTTTCCCAAGACAGACAATGAAGGAAGATGACAGTTCTTGCTCACCCAATTTTACTAAATGATAATTAGCATTAACTGTGCCACTTAAGCTATCTTGGAGTTCAGAGGGAGGCAGGAGAAGCCAACAGTTCCTGAGCAGAGCAAGGGTCAAATGCTTGGAGCAGAACTGCTGCCAAGGGAATTGGATTAGGAGCTATCTACATACTTCTCTACCTTTTATTAAAGCTCCCTTTTGTTGCTCTTTTAAACATACCCACAATTGCCAATCTAAGAAACAACTGACGTTTCAGGAATCTTTTATTCCATTTAATTTGAAATATCTGGAAAATTCCAGGTGATAGGAAAAAACCTGCTGACCTTTTCCTTCTCCAGTTGACTCTGCCTTCACCTCTGGGACATCTGAGTCAGTGTTTTCCTGAATTAGAAGTCTGTTTCTGGATTAATCTTTCTTAACTTTGTCTGGGTTGATTCAGTAAAATCTTTATTTCTCCTACAACCTCCCAAATCCAAAGGAGTCGTTTATCTTTTGTCTGTAGTAGGAGTTTTGTTGCTTGTGTCAAGGTTCAGGTTATGGTTCAGCATTTAACTCACTCCTGCAGAATTCTTCACTGTCATCTGCCCTGACAAGTGGGTGCAGTTTTCATAATCACAAGCCAGAACTGTAGCTGAGAAAATAGATGTGTAACTTCAAACCTTCAGAAGGAACATCTTGACATTTAAATCCAATTACCCTTTCTCCTTCCTGATGAAAATATGATACCAACTAGTGGGAAATTCTCCCAGACAAATATATCATGTTCTCCAGCTCCTGGAAACTTTTTAGCACCACTTTTGGTAATACACATTGCATCCCTTATCAGACATCTTTACAAAATAAAGGGTTACAAGTGGGTGGGAACTGATAGGTGATGCCAAGAAGTCTATAAAAAATTATTTGGAAAGTCTTCATAGAATGATGATCTTCTCCCCAGTTGAAATCATTAATTGCAAAACTGGAAGGAACTCCAAGGTAAGCCAGACTATTGCTCTTTGTAATAAATTAAACTGTCAATCACTCAAAGCACCTTTAATATCAGACTATTTCCCTGAGCTCTTAAATTACAGGCTGAATTTCATTTATCAGCCTGCTGGATGAGAAAAAGGATTAATTAAACTCATTCCAGTATTACAGAAAGGCTCTATTTCTCTTAGTACTGCAGAATAATTGACTGCAAATGAATTGAAAAGTGGGTAAGTAATTGTAGTTATTATTCTGATGTAAATATTAGTTCTCTTTTGGCATTTCAAAAGATTTAGTAGAGGCACTTTAGTGATAAGACAGCTCATTACCCTGGGTAGGAAGAAGAGATAGCACAGAGAAACTGAAATTACAATCATTAGTTTGCATACCTGAACAAACTATTATTTGCTTTTTCATATAGTTCTGTACCTTAAAGTGCATTTTCACAAACTGTTGCTCCTGGTTTGTGTGTTCAGTGTCCTGCAGTCCAGGCAGTGCTTTGTGTCCTGGTGCTTTGGGAAGAACTCAGAGGTGATGGGAGTTCTCACAGCGAAGAGCAGTGAGTGGGAGGTTTGTCTCAGACAGGCATGACACTGCCAGTGCTATAAAATTCCAATCAACTCATTGCCACTCTGAATGACTAATTAGCATGAAAAAATTATACCAATGGGGACACTGAACAGCAAGAAATCACTTTTTAATTGGGCAGTCAGAGTAGCTCAGACAAGAAACTGCACCATCCTCAGAATAAACAGTGGGTTTGTTGTTCAGAGTGGTGGGTACCATGAGACCACCAAAGCCATTTTCTAATTATGGCATCTCCAAACATCCATCTGGAGGTCAGGGCCACACACTGAAAATCTGCAGCCCAAAACTGAGCCTCCAAGTCTGCATTTTCATTTTGGGGTGGGCAGGCTGATTTCAGCAATTCTTTGACCCCTGAAAACTGTTCTTTAAAACATTCTTGTGAGACAAAACCTGGAAAAAGAAAACTGGAGTCAAATCCTCTGAATCTGTTTTGGAGGTTTTTTTCACAGATTTTGTTTCTTTTCTCTTTTTACTCTTTAAATTCTCAGTAGTTTTTCTTCTCCCCAAGAGATCACAAGAAAACTTCAAAGCAGTTTGAGCAGGGAGTGGATGGAGTTTGAGTGCCCAGGGTGACCTGGGTCCTGGCACAGCTTTGGCACATTCCAACTTATTACCACAAAGCTGCAGTTTAGGCAGACTTTGCTTGGTATTGTTTATTTCCTGCACTCCTTTCTCAGGCTAAAACAGGCTGTTCACCTCAGAGAACTTTAAATAAATGTTTCTTCCTCAAGTGCACAACGTGCAAACCTGCCAAGGGATGCAAAGCATTACAGATGGCATTTAATTTCACTGAGAATGTATCTGTTCTTTAAAGATATCCTATTTTCTCTCCTTGTTTCCTCCATTAATTGAAGAAAATTCTTTCAGCAGTTTGGACTAATGCTTCATTTTCCACATCTTTGAAAGCAGAGCATCATAACCCAGATATTTAGCACACATTTAGGACTGACAGGCTTTCTAGCAGGTTGTGTGTAACAGGTAGATAAATGCAAGGTGGTTTTGAATTATCCTAAGCACACCTGAGGGTGAGTGGAACCAGAAAGTCATTTAAATCAGTTCATTCAGGGAGTAAAATAGCACATTAAGGCTGTGCAAAATAAGGGGTTTGTGCAATCATTGGCAAAGGAACTTCAGCAACAAGAACAAGAACTTCATCACCAAAATGTAAGTGTAAACACAATGTTTATCAATAGCTCAAAACAGGGAAGAGATTATTGAGAATAAATATATGAACAACACTGAGTATATTGAAGTGGGTAATTAATTTATTCCCAGCTCTTCTTTAAAGCCCGTTAGTATCAGAGATTTTTGTGTTTCCTCCTTACAGGTTTACTGCATTTTCTGAACAGCAAAACCATTCTGCAACTAAATAACTAAGTTTGCTCATAATTCATTGTACATTAAGGTAGCAGATCAATGTGGCCACTGAAGCAAAGTGATTCTTTAAATTAAAACCAAATGTGTCTGTAACTTGGGGGTTCCAATCCCCTCCCTGCCTGACTTGTCACCAATTATTTGTTTCAAACAGACAATTACATAGAGCAGTCATGGCACAATTTAAAACCCAGCTGGAGACAACTAAAATAATTCTATCCTCATTACTTTCTTCCCCCAAAATATGGAAGTGGGCAAAAAGGTAAATAAAAATAGACTACAAAGAAAAAGTGACCAGGTTATTGGCAAAACTGCTGTAAGACAAATAAGCCATAACCTTAAGGAGGGACTGTTTACACTCCACTGAAAGTTCAATACCTTAAATACACCTTTCAAATGGTCATTTAAACCCCTTGAAAACTGCTGCTTTGCAAAGGATAAGTATCTACTTGAAGGTACAAACCAGAGGGTCATTTTAATTTGAAGAATGTGTATATAGGATCATGAGTTTTGTGCAACACTCTGTTGGAAATTGGGCATATTTCTTATGAAGAACAAGGGGGCAGGGGGGAGTAGATGGATGGCAATCCCAGAGAAAAATACACCGAAAGTGGGCTGAAAAATAACATGAGCCAAATGAAGTATCAAAACTAGCGTGGCCAGCAGGCCCAGGGCAGTGAGCCTTCCACCGGACTCTGCCTTGGGGAGGCCACACCTTGAGTGTTGTGTTCAGTTCTGGGCCCCTCAGTTGAGGAAAGAGATTGAGGGGCTGGAGCGGGGCCAGAGAAGAGCAACGAGGCTGGAGAAGGGAGTGGAGCACAAGTGCTGTGGGGAGAGGCTGAGGGAGCTGGGGGTGTTTGTGCTGGAGAAGAGGAGGCTCAGAGGTGACCTCAGCACTGTCTGGAAGTGCCTGAAGGGAAGTTGTGGCCAGGTGGGGGTTGGTCTCTTCTCCCAGACACTCAGCAATAGGACAAGGGGGCACGGGCTCAAGCTCTGCCAGGGGAAATTGAAGTTGGAGAGCAGAAAAAACTTCTTTGCAGAGAGAGTGCTCAGGGATTGGAATGGGCTGCCCAGAGAGGGGGTGGATTCCCCATCCCTGGAGGTTTTTCAGCTGAGCTTGGCCGTGGCACTGAGTGCCATGATCTGGTAAAGGGACTGGAGTTGGCCCAAGGGTTGGACTTGATGATCTCGGAGGTCTTTTCCAACCCAATCCATTCTATGATTCTATGAAGTTGCACTGATCATGCAGGCACAGACAGATCACTAGAGGGCCAACACTTCAGATAAACGAGTCATCACTTAATCAAAACCTCCTGGAAAGATGATGAAGGATATATTTGAAAGTTGTTTAATTCTGGGTGCCAAAATTTGGCTGATAAAATAAAAATGACCTTCAGTATTTTGCCTGAATGATATTTCCTGGCAGATGGGATGGTAGGAAATATGGGGCAAACTCTGATACGTTTGCCTCGGAACAATCATCTGTTTGCAAAGGGAAATTCTCTGCACGTTTTCCACAGCATCACGTCTGACTTTGTGACACTTCAGTTGGTGACATCAGGCAGCTCCACAAAGTCATGACACCCCACTGCAGGCACCATGAAAACAGAAATCACAGCCCTTACCCAAACCCTGAGGAACCTTTTTAATGAAATATCAATCCACTGAGAACTGGCACACTTCATGACCCACGTTCCTCAAACGTCTGAGGAATTTTGGATGGCAAAAGGAATTATGGCAAGGAAATGGTAAAATAAGATTGGGATACAATTGCCTAGGAGGTCTGTGGCAGAAGCAGGAGGAAGAGTGTCAGATTCTCCCCTGGCTAAGCAGAGTTGTAAAATGGTGGTTTCAGGTAAAACTTATATCTTTATGCCTCAGTTTTCCAACTGGGGAAAATCCTGCTCTGTAGGACCCTGAGATCCCTCAGACAGTGCTGTGGAACACCAGGGTGTGGCAGCAATTCCCAGAGCTCTCTGCATCCTTAGCACAGCCACACAGGCAGAAGGGGAACACAAACACATGGAGTTCATCTGGTTACAGATGAGAACGGTGGAAAATCGCAGTCAAGAAGGTGCTTTGAGGTGTTCCAGGTGTGGTAACTCCAGGCCAGTGTCCATCCTGAAATGGTGTGGGTAAGATTCTTGCAGAGCCAGAAAGGCTCAGGCATTGATTGAATGGGAACAGGTATGAGAGCGTTCTGATGATTTAAATATGTTACCATAAGATTAAAGGAACGTTTACATCCAGTGCTGACTCAAACTGAATCAGGAGAAAAGCACTCATGTGCTGGTTTAGAGGTAAACCAGCAGGAGAAATGAGCTCAACACGAGAGAGATTGTAAGTCAGAGCTACAATTTAATAATAATAATACAGTAAATACATTGACACAAAGGGAGATTGCTTTCAACTCCCAAAACCCAGCAGTATGACCCAGTGCCCTGGGGTACAAACCCAAAGGGGTTTGTTAGCCCTTGTGCTGAGACCCGCGTGGTTCCCCCAAGTCCAAAGCAAAAGGAAGTGACAAACCCGTTGGTGCAGGTGATGGCTGTAGTCTGGTCCAGAGTGGTGGTCTCCTCCTGTCGAGGTCCTGCTGCTCCTCTGGGTCCGACAAGAGGTTCCCGAGGTCTTCTTACCCATCCCTTTTGTACCCTCAGGGAGCACCCAGTCCCTCCCCCAGGGCGGGGACTCACACAATAGTTGATTAACTCTGTGAGTCATGGGGTATTTCTGGACTGTTGATGGCCCATTAGCAGCTACGCCCCCTCAGGCTGGGAGTGGAGGTGCCAGCGACTCCCTGGGCAGCTGCTGCAAATGGGCCATTGATCTTGGGAATGAACAGAGGGGGTAGAATACACAGCTTTGATCACCCCCACACAGTGACAACTGGTCCCACCTGCTGAACTAGGACAACTCACTAACTTTAGTAGAATTAATATACAGCCAATTCAATTAAACTCTGGAGACAATTACAGTCCTGATTATGTGCAACATGGTAGCACTATTGATGCTTAAATTATCCATGAAGTTTGAACTATGAACTATTCCAAACTTCCAGATTTTAATGAACTTATAGGTAACAACTAGAATCTGTGTCTGTTCACTTCCTTGGTGTGTTTGAAGCTGTGAATGCCTCTCTGGCAGGACCCCCTAGTGCCTGGGGGTGTGTGCAGGTGGTACCCAGCAGGTTCCGGTGCACCCTTTTGCCCTGTGCTGCCCCCATTGATGGGTTCCCACTCCACATTAACAGAGGGCACAGCTGGCATTGCAAATCCACATTGCAAATCCAGCAGTACGTTAATGACACGGTTAAGGTTAACCACATTACTTAAAATTATCATTGCATAAAGGATTCAGGAGAATCTTCAGGCTGCAGTCAAAAGCAAAGGTTCAACAATGCCTGGCAGGCTTCTTTCTTTTGTAGTTCCACTTTGTGATCTTCACTCTAGTGACACCTCATTACCCAAATAGGCAGCACTGCCAACTTGAAATTTCATCAAGCTCGTGATTATCAGGGGCTTTGATCTAATTGCTGTGTATGTGCACAGGACAGGGGAGAATTCTTTTGTGTTCAGCTTTCAGTGGTTTCTCTTATCTCCCTTCTTGTGCCACAGTTGACTGACACACTCTTGACTCTGTCCCCAAAGGAGGCCATCACACCCTTCTCATTCACTGTCATACCCTTCTCCTACTGTCTATAATTACACAACAATATTATAAATTGTGTTTAGTCCAAATCAAGGAGAAAGCACCTTTTCCCTTCAGCCTTCAAAAATATGTGAGTCTAACATTTTCTAGGACAGTGACTCATTTAGATACTGTCCTCAGAGCACAATTTTTTATGTGCCTTTTAATAATTGAATGCCAGGATCCTGCCAGGAAATAAAGGGCATCATTTCCTGGGGTTCAGGAAGGCCAATCCACCTTTGCAGAAATCATTTTGTTATTCCTTAGCACATATCTGAACTGGGCAAGGCAGGATTTCAGAGGAGTTCCCAGCTCAGCCTGCACCTCTTTCTCCAGAAGGGACCTGCTGGCAGGAAATGTCCAGGCAAAGGCCCCTGATCCCAGCTCAGCCCTCTGGGGGTCAGAGGCTCTGCAGGGAGCAGAGTGCTGCTGTGCTGCAATCTATTGCTCTGGGAATTGAGAAGTCAGAGCATTTGATGATTTAAATAAGTTACCATAAATTTAAAGGAATATTTGTATCCAGTGCTGACTCAAATTGAATCACTACAAAAACACTCACTAAATTTAGTAGAATTAATTTGCAACCAATTCAATTAAACTCTATGGACAATTATAGTCTTGATTATGTGCAACATGGTAGCACTATTGATGCTTAAATTATCCATGAAGTTGAACTATGAACTATTCCAAACTTCCAGATTTTAATGAACTTAAAATTTAGCGTAACAGGTAACAAGTGGAATCTGTATCTATTCACTCCTTTTGTGTGTTTGATCCTTCCTTTGTGTTTGTGATCTTAAATTATTGACATCATTCAAATCGTGTTCCCTTTTTTCATTTTCCTTTTTTTTAAAGTTTCCTAACATTTTAATGTTGCTCTGTATTCAAAGGAAACCTGACATTGTGTTGGGCAGGTGGTAACACAAACACTGTGAGTGCTCTGCTGTTCCACCAACAAATGGGGAGCATTTGAATGAGTGTCCTTTTCTCCTATATATCCTAGACCATTTCCTCCCCTGGTTCCAACTGTGCAACAGTCCTGATATTGAACTAATATTCTTTCATTATGGTCCTGTTGCTGGATACTACATAGAATTTTGATCACATTAAAATCCAGCTGCTTTGCCTCCTTTGACACAGAAAAACAAATTTATTTTCTTGGAACTTCAAGCATCATGATGCAGGCAAGCCATTCACACACACAGAAGATGCCTTGGTTGAGTTGCTTTCTAGTTATTCTTAGAAAAAACTACAAATTATAAAGTTGCCTGCCTAATTGCTGCAAAAAAAAGTTCTTTCAACAACTGCCAGAAGGCAGCCTGAAAACTTTTTGTATCTGATCTAGTAGCAATGTGAAAAGAGAAAGTAAGTCAACACAAAATGAATCTTAAAATTGTATTTCACAAAGTCATGCTTAAAAAATCTGGAATTCTACTCCTGATGAAACTGGGCTCCAAAACTTCTTAGCAGTTAGAATTAGAAATCCTAATTAGGATGGAGCATCCCATGAGTGGGCAGTGACTGCAGTGTGTGGGTGCTCTCTGGGAGGTGATTTCTTTTAACCCAGCCTACATTTGCTGCCAAATGCCAGAACAAACCCCAGTTACACCCCTAATTATTTAGAGGCATGAATAAATCTGTTAGCAAGACACCTAAATCTTCTTTTCTCCCTCCTCACAATAGAAGGTACACAAGAACCAGGTATTCAGTAACAAAATCAGACCCTACAAACCCACTGGCATTTTTTAAAATGTAAAACTAAATCCTGCTCCTTGGAAACCAAGCTGCCATCGAGCTCAGTTTGCCCCAGAACTGTTGGCCAAGTGTTTCCTCCTCCCAGCATGACTGAGATACACCCGTGAGTCCTGTGGCTCTGCAGAATGAGGGGAGAACTTGTCACATTTGGGGACATGAAGACATGTTTTACAGGGTTGTTCCAGCACTTTGGAAAACCTAATTCAACTTTCTGACTGCTAACATACATCCATGAAATCCAATAATCCAGATGGCAGCAAAATTTCTTAATATCCACAGTCACAATGGGGAGTTGGGGTTTGGCTTTTTTAACTCCACGTGAAAAGAAAACACGACCTTCTTTCATGGGTTTAACATTAATTAAATAAACATAGACCTCTGTGCTGACTGCACTGTGCTACGTGGCCATTTCTTTTCAGCATGGAACACTCTAATTTCCTGTAGGTCCATTTAGAAGTCTTTAAATTAAGAGAGGGAAATGTATCACTTTGGTAATTATTCTGTTTACTCTCACACTAAACCACAGAGCCTTCACCAGAAGATGGATAAGGAGTGTTTCCCAGGTGAATAAGGGTTCCATTCATGGCAAAAACCCCCATGTGTGGTGTGACAAAGTTCCAAAATGCCTTCAGATCAGTTGTGTGTGCATGTCTTGCCGCTGAGAGTTTAGTTTCTAAACCCCAGTTAATGCTGCTTGGAGTGTCAGCCACTGCTGGGTTTGATGTAGCCCAAGGGAAAAACTGGGGCCTGACACTTATTTTGATTTTTAGTGAACATTCTGAAAAAAGTTTGTGCTCATCTACACAATTTGGGTTTTAAACTGTCAGAGCAGTACAAAGTGAAGAGACTAATTTCAGTTTTAACTAACCATGTTTTCATTAGGGGGCATTAAGGATTTAGCTGCATAGGACATTAAAAGACCACTGGGGATCTTTCTCCCGGACCTCTCTGGTTTATGATCTTGTTGTAGGAAATCACAGGAGAGATTGTCTGTCCTCTCCAGGCTGATGTGAAAAATTACAGAAGGCATTGGAAGGCTGTCAGCAATAATCTGAATCCTCATAAATGGCCACAATAGTAATTAGCCAAGCTGAAGTAATTTCAGATTCAGGGAATTAAAGTTAAAAGCACAATCAGAGTGAGTTTGCAGGATTTTTTGTATGACTGAGACTCTGGTTAGGGATAAAACCAGTTATGACTTCACCTTTTTCCATGAACTTTCAGTAATTATACATTATTTTTCTCACAAAAATCCTCCCGAATAACTACTATAAAATATTGAAGTTTGCAGTTTCACAGAATCATAGAATGGATTGGGTTGGAAAAGACCTCCGAGATCATCAAGTCCAACCCTTGGGCCAACTCCAGTCCCTTTACCAGATCATGGCACTCAGTGCCACGGCCAAGCTCACCTTAAAAACCTCCAGGGATGGGGAATCCACCCCCTCTCTGGGCAGCCCATTCCAATTCCTGAGCACTCTCTCTGCAAAGAATTTTTTTCTTCTCCCCAACTTCAATTTCCCCTGGCAGAGCTTGAGCCCCCCGTGCCCCCTTGTCCTATTGCTGAGTGCCTGGGAGAAGAGACCAACCCCCACCTGGCCACAACTTCCCTTCAGGCACTTCCAGACAGTGCTGAGGTCACCTCTGAGCCTCCTCTTCTCCAGCACAAACACCCCCAGCTCCCTCAGCCTCTCCCCACAGCACTTGTGCTCCACTCCCTTCTCCAGCCTCATTGGTCTTCTCTGGACCTGCTCCAGCACCTCAAACTTACGCTGTTTCTAAAAGTCATCCTCTGAGTTAGTAGGAGGAGAAACTGGAGAACCCAAAATGGAAGCAGTTAACTGTGTTAGAGAGATACTCACCTTGTAAAGTTCAGACCCATATTCTGAACTTCCCAAAACGGGCGGGAAAGAAAAGGGCTATATGAAATTCCAGACGTCCCATCAGAGGAGGGAGATTCTCAACAGAGGATTCCTGTCTAGATCCCATTGGTTAGAGCAGTCAGACACAGACCCCACTTCCAGACATGCCTTCTGCTTGCACACTGTACAGGTGTTTGCTTATCAGCACTGCAGAGGGGACCAAGGAGGCTCCTTTGTTAAAATTCTGCCAACTTGCATGGGAACTTGCAGTTGCTTTCTTTTTCTTTCACAGAGTCAAACCCCTCATACATTAAACAAACCCACCACAAGAGAGATTGTAGGTCAGAGTTAGAATTTAATAACAATGTTACAATAAATGCAATGGCACAAAGAGAAAATGGTTTTAACCCACAAACCCAGCAGTGTAACCCAGCCCCCTGGGGCACAAACACAGTGGGGTTTGGTGGCCCCTGTGCTGAGCCCCACGTAGTTCCCCCGAGTTCAAAGCAAAAGGAGGTGAAAAACCTGTTGGTGCAGATGATGGCACAGTCTGGGCCAGAGTGGTGGGCTCCTCCTGGCCAGGGTCTGCTCCTCCTCTGGATCCACCAAGTGGTCTCCAAAGTCCCAAAACCCCCAAGATTCTCTCCCCTCAGGTGCAGGTGGGAGCCCCCAGTGGGTCCCCCAGGTCAGGGAGTTCCAGACTGGGGGATGTGACTCTGGGAGTCAGGGGGGATTTTGGAATGGTTGCTGGCCCCTGAGCAGAGCTGAGCCCTCAGGTGGGTGTGGAGGTGCCAAGGAGTCCCTGGAGGGGAGTTCTCCCAGCTCCTCTGCCAGGCTTCTTTCCCAGCCAGCTGCCAGGCTGAGGGCTCAGCTGTGCCCTGGGCAGCTGCTGCCAATGGGCCATTGGGAAGAGTTGCTGGGCAATGGCCCAGAGGGTTTAGAATGCCCAGCTTTGGTCACCCCCACACAGGGATAAACTGGTCCCACCTGCTGAACTGGGACAGCCTCTCTCATCTCACACAATGCTGGCAGTTGATAACAGGACTCAGTAGTACCCTGAGAGCTTGTCTGAAGCCAGCCCAAAGCAGCCCCAGTCAGCTCCTCCAGGGCTCCTGCCTGTGGCACAGCTGCCAGTCATGCCATGGCTTTGGTGGGTGCTCAGGACCTGACGCTGGGACAGCCCAACACCAGAAAAGGCAGTTCTGTTATGGGAACTGTTTCATCAGTGGAGCTGCTTCAAATGGCAGAGAAATAGAACAAAGTTAATTGGAGAGAAGAGAATCTACCATGGCAAAGAGAGATGAAAGAGGACAGAATAACACAAAAATTAAATAGTGAACCAAATAGGAGAGGCACGCTGGTAAAGGGGTCAGGAGCCCTGTGAAGGAGGGCATGGAGACCAGAGGGGGAAAAGCTGATTAGCTGTTAATACACAAGCAGATCTGAAATGGGGAGGTAATTGTTTCAGGAAGCAAGAGAGACTTAAAACAGACGCACAATAATGATGCCACGTACAGAAAATCCTTTGAAATTTTTCTTTTTAAGAGAGCTTTATACAATGAAAAGAACTAAAAGGGGAATGAGGCTGTGATGGGAAAAAGAATTTAGAAATTGCAAAAGGCATATGAGCAAAGGGAAAGCCACAGGAAAAGATCTAAACGTGCAATGCATTTAACATCAGCTGCCCAGCATCTGCAATGTCACAGTATTGATGTTTGGTGTCCTGGAGCTTCGCCTTTAAACTGAAAGGGAAATCAATTGAACCTCAAATAGCAAAATTTTGGCTCTGCAGAACATGGTTTTAGGCCCCACTTTTAGGCAAAATTCTTGCAGAAAGGGAACAGCAGACAGGTAATTTAAATTATGATCCCAATGCAATGAGTAAGGAAGCAGAGGTTTGGAACAAGCACCTCTTAAGTACCAGGATTCAACTTACATTTTTCTTTAGAATACTCTCCTGTATCCACCTGTTCCTTAAGCCTAGCTGTGTCATATGGTTCTGCTCAAAAATACTGCAGAATGTAATTCATAAAATCCCTTTTAATTCTCTTGGGAATCACTGAAAGTGCTACAGAGATGTTCATATTTCCAAAGGCAGGTAAAGTGTTTTACTGTGGAGCTGTAAGGTAGCATTAAGCAGTACAAAATATGAACACAGGGGAAATGTGATGACCTGCTAAAACTGCAAGGGTGTCAGAGAATGACAGAAAGAAATCGGGTTACAGGGCACTTCTGGAGGTCTCCAGTGCAACCTCCTGCTCAAAGCAGAGCAGCCTTCAAAGCTAAATCAGGTTGCCCTGGTCTATCATACCTTTCTGAGAGATTACCATGGAGATTAAGGATAAGCAGATATTTCTAGGAGCCAGTTGTCTTCTGTTGTCTCTGACCAGTCAGAAATAACTGAATTCTGAAAAGCAGCCTCACACATCAGGGAACAATCAGACTTCCCTCTTAGCTGGGCAAATGCATTCACCCTGAGCAGGGGATGCTTCACACAGACAAAGCAATAGCCCTGCTCTGGTCAGTGGCTTCTGGCCCTTGGGTGAAACCCACTGTGGGCTTCAACAGCAGTGACTGGGGGTGTCACAGCACTCCCTGCCACGGACTCAGTCACAGCCAGGTGCTAGTCCAGGAGAACTGAAAATTGCATTGTACTGACATTTCTGTTTGGAAGAAGAAAGTGAAGGGCTTCTGAACCCAATAGCCAGATTTTCTAGAAGCTGATTCTCTCACAGATAATGGATTAGTTTCTGCTGTGTAAAGCAATGTGCTCATAACTAAAAAAATAGGATTTCGCCGGAAGAAAAGGATGTCCTGCCCCAGTACCACCAAAATCCCAGTGATATTAACAGGCTACTTAAACCACAACTAAGGCTGGCCTCGGTGTCTGAAAGCACTAGTGAACTGGACAGACACAGAGTGACCCAACATTTGAGCCCAGCACCACCTCCCAGGAACACAGAGACAGCACAGGCTGCTGTGAGCACACCTGAGGGAGGGAAGGTTGGGAAGGAAGAGTTGTGGCTTTGGTAAACCCCCCAGCTCCCCATACTGAACTGGGTCACTGGGCTACACTGAAGGAAAACAAACACATACACAAAAGTAGGACTTTTGCAAAACAGTTATTAGTTCCTTAGTTAAAAACGAGTCTTATTGAACAGTAAAAGCCGTAGGACTGCTCTTTTGTCTCCAGTTTTACCAAGACTTCCATTAAATGATGCTGACATGCAATTAGTGTACTGCTAAATACCAGGCTACTGCTGAGCTTTGACTAAAGGCCACTAATGCATGTACTGGCAAATAGGCACTGAATCATTGTCAGTGCTGGGGAAGGCAAAGAGAGAACTATAGTCTTAATCAGAACTTTATTAAACTTCTATTTACCACTGTTTTCATAAGCAGTGAAAGTCTGAAACAGAAGTTCAGTGGCTTCTACCTCATAGTGTGAATATTTGGCAATCCAAAGTATTGTTTTATGAAAAAGTTTGAAGAACCAGGGTTTGATGGTTGCAGGAGGAACCTCAACACTGCTCTGAATTTGCTTCACATCAAGTGCCTGGCACTGTTAAATAGGGAATCACAAATGGCAGCCCAGTCTCAAACTCTCAGTGATATTTTGACCCAGATAGTCTTTTTGCCACCAGAGTTTATTGTTCCTTACTCACTTCTCTGGTCTGTCCTTGTGCCTTCACCAGAGTTGTTAACACAGCTCCAGGATCTCCCAGGGCAGCACAGCTGAGCTGTCCCCCTGGCACAGCTTGTGAACTGAAGTGTTCCCTCCCTTCCACCTCCTGGGGCCAGGACAGGCTGACTTCCACAGCAAACTCAGGGGCAGGAAAGCAGCTGAGAGCTGGGCTTGGGTACACAGGAGTTGAACGTGCAGGCTGGGACAACCTCACCAGGGGTTCCCCTCACCACTGAAACCCTGAGGAAATACTGGGATGAGGAAAAATGCAAAGGGAGCCTGAGGAGGTGAACAGCTAAAGAGGGTTTAAAGAGAGCCACGTGTCCCTTGCAGCCAAGGAGAGCAGAGAGGGGCTGCCAGGGGCCCTGGGGGACATCCCCACAGAACCTATCACAGGTGTTCCTCAGGAACCACCATATCCCTTGGTCTGCTGTCACAGCTCATCCTGCAGGTCCAGCATCCCCCTGGCAGGCTGGGCTGGGACACACACCATGAACAGCCCCCAGGGAAAACTCCTGCACCCAAGGAGAAGAGACTAACCAAGATTAGACTTCCCAGGCTGCGGTGCTGTGTTAGTTCCCTTAGATTTTAAATTGTTTTGATCAGAGAAAGCAGCACTACAACACTCGCTCATTGATGCCTCTGAAAGAAGGCATCATGAATAAGTACAATTTAGGCTGTCAGAACTGTCACTTTTCTACGTGTTTTATTTAATGCAGGTTTATTAATCCACATTAACAGTGAAGTAGAAACCTTTTCTTACAGGGAGAAAAAGGGAGGAGATACCTGGAACCTTTAAGCTCTTAGAAGACTACTAAACCTAGGAGAGCATTATGAAAACACTTATTTCATAATCCCTGGAAAGAATTAAGCTGTTTCTAATGTGAAGCACATTAAACCCTTTCATTATTTAAAATGCAAGGTGAGAAAAAAACACCTGCCTGGGGCAAAATTTTATAAAGAGAGACACCTAAAGATACTTGACCATGAATCCATGGCTCTCTTTACTGAAACACTGACAAACACTAAACTTCACTCCAGTCTATCATGATCCCTAAGAGTCATTGAAGTCTCCCCAAACACATCACTGCCTTCAATCACACCCATGCAGTGAGACACTCCAGCTTTTTTATAACCCTCCTGTTGACTAGCAGAGGCTTCTCTTACGCTGAATTAATCCCCTGTGTTGTTGGAGCTACAAAACAAGCCCCTCACAGCAGCCAAATGTGACAACGTGACCTTCCTCATCTTCCTCACAAACACACACTCTCAATGTCCTGAACTGCAGCAGATAATGTGCTAAAATCCACAATGCTGCTGTAACAAGGGTAGCCTTGCTGTTCCAGGTTTTAATTGAAGGCAAGTCTGCTGCCCTGCACCTAAATCCTCCTCTCTGTTTATGCAGAGTAGACTTGGAAACCCCCCACCTTGCTCTGAGAGCATCGGGGGTCTCTGCACAGGCAGGATCACCATGCAAAGCAGAAAGAAGGGGGAACCAGGCCCAGAAAACTGCTGCTCAAACTGTCATTTGACATGATGTGCTGGTATAGAGGTAAACCAGCAGGAGAAATGAGCTCAACACAAAGAGAGATTATAAGTCAGAGCTACAATTTAATAATAATAATACAGTAAATACACTGACACAAAGGGAAATTGCTTCCAACTCCCAAACCCCAGCAGTATGACCCAGTGCCCTGGGGTACAAACCCAAAGGGGTTTGTTAGCCCTGTGCTGAGACCCGCGTGGTTCCCCCAAGTCCAAAGCAAAAGGAAGTGAAAAACCTGTTGGTGCAGGTGATGGCTGTAGTCTGGTCCAGAGTGGTGGTCTCCTCCTGTCGAGGTCCTGCTGCTCCTCTGGGTCCAACAAAAAGGTTCCCGAGGTCTTCTTACCCATCCCTTATGTACCCTCAGGGAGCACTCAGTCCCTCCCCCGGGGCAGGGACTCACACAATGGGTGATTAACTCTGTGAGTCATGGGGTATTTTTGGACTGTTGATGGCCCATTAGCACCTACGCCCCCTCAGGCTGGGAGTGGAGGTGCCAACGACTCCCTGGGCAGCTGCTGCAAATGGGCCATTGACCTTGGGAATGAATAGAGGGGGTAGAATACACAGCTTTGATCACCCCCACACAGTGACAACTGGTCCCACCTGCTGAACTAGGACACATGAGACTTGGAAAATGCCAAGAGCTCTGTTTGGAGCAAACCAAGACCTTTAACTGTTCAGAAGACAAGGAAGGTAGAAAGTCTGCTTTGTGAGCTCTTGAAGCTTCTTTGTCCTGCCCTGCTTTTCTGATCTCAGGGCAGTCTATGAACCTGCATTACTGAACTAACAAGCCAAGGGAGATGGAAGGTTGTCCAAAGCCAAGTCAGAAATCCTTTAGGAAAGACAGGAGTAAAACCTCAGTGATGGATGAGCCTCCTGTCTCAACCTCACACTTGGAAACCAAAGCATGATGTTCTACTGATCCTCAGTCCTGTGAACTCCAACCCACTGGACTTTCTGTGATCAGCATTCCTAGCTTAGAAAAAAAGAACTTTTGAGTCTTTTTTTTTCAATAAAGTACAGACAATAAAACATATTGCAAGTCTGCATTTATTAACCTTCTTGATCTGACACAGAAATCAAAATAATTCAGTTACAGGAGGTGGGTTTAATCCTGTCTTTGGCAGCTGCAAGGTGCAGCTATGTTGTGAAATATATTCTTTTATTTGTTTTTGGAGTCTAATCATGATCTATCAATCCCCATTTCGGTGGTATTTGGATATCACTATGTTTCTGTAATATTAATAACATCATAATCTCCATTAGTATGCAAATCTATACCATCTGACAAGCTCCTGTTCCCTTCCATGAGCTCCTTTGTTGTTGCGGCCTCATGAATTTCATTATGAGTCTCGATTATTATCAGGCAGTGGCAAGGGGGGAGAGGGGAATAGAGAGGATGACGTGGAAATTATAATCTCTGCTTTTAATAATGAATCCAGTCTCAGATAGCAGTTTGTCCTTGCACAAGCTGCTTCTGAGAGAAGAGGGAGCAAAAGGGAGGAAATTCTTACCAAACTGCTTCTGCACAGTAACCTTTAGAGCAGATGCCACTGGAGGGCTGGATTGGAGATTTCAGACATTTCAGACAACAATGATTCTATCCATATGCTTTGTCCATTAATAGCTTTACAGACAGCAAAAGAAAACAGAAGACTTCATGCCATTCAAAAATTGGTGGCTATTTCCTCTCCAATTAAATTTATATCAATTAACAGTCTTAGTCTGCAATCACAGCAATTATTTTAAAACTGTAATTATTCTTGGAACAGTCTTTGGCTGTGAAAGTGAGTCCAATTTGTGAGAATAGCAATAATCTTACAGGAGTGCCAACTCTGTCTGCCAAGACCAGGGTCTCGTGTCCTGGGCAGGGCTCCTGTTTCCAGGTTGTGTCCTCTCCATTCCATCATTCCCAGCCCCATCCTGGTGGCCTTTCTTGTCTCACCCAACCTCTGTGTATTTTAGGCTGCAGGACTTTAGGGGAAGCTGCAAGAGGAATAGTGGTAAGCTGCAAAAGCCCAGGGCAGCCCCAGAGTGTCCCTGAGCCCCATCTTAGAATCAGTTGGGTTGGAAGAGACCTCTGAGATTATCAAGTCCAACCCTTGATCCAAACCCACTTTGATCACCAGATCATGGCACTCAGTGCCACGTCCAATGATTCCATAGCCCAGGGTCGGTGTCCCCAATCTTCTGCTTTGGGCAGCTCCAGTGCTGGTTTTCCAAACTAAAAATACCTCCTACCTTGACTGCTGTAAGGAAGAACACTTGCTCAGCAGGTTGTTTAGGATTCAGGGGAAGAAAGTTCAGGCAGAGCTCAATTAGTCTGCCTTAATTTACAAGCCAAGTTCTGTGTCTGCATGATTTGCTTTGCTTGTCTGTGCACATTTAAAAGCACAGAGCAGTGCTGGGGGTGGGTGGGTTTCCTGAATGAACATCCCACCTGGCTGGAGGTCCAGGCAGACATTCCTGCATGGCCCAAGCCCAGGACACCCCTCAGCACCCACAGCCAGCCCTGGCAGAGGTGCCAGTCCCCAAGGAGCTCTGGGAGACACTGCAGCAGGGTCACTACACCACTCATCACACCAGAAGGGGCTCTAGAATTTTGTAGCAGAATAATGAGCTGCTCCTTTCCAGCCTTACAGAACCCAGCAATTTCTGTAAACAAATATGAGTGCTTAGAAACTAAACTGGAGTCACTAAAGTTGCATTGAGAGCCAATATTAAACCCAGATTTCTATCCCTCCTGTAAAGTTTTGGATATTCCCTGAATTACTGCCTGGGTGTTATTAATACCAAAATCAAGCTCAGTACTAAACCCCACAGTGCTCTCTCCAAAGGGCCACATGTAGACATTTAGTCAATTGTAGAAAATCTGCTCAGCATTAATATGGGATTATCTTCTCCTTTCATGTTAAATATGATTACACATCAGTTAACATAATCATGTGAATCTGAGTAACATTAACTGCTGTTGTTTATTAACCAATTTATTAGAGGTCTCCCCTTCTCAAAGGAGATTTTAGTACTAGAACAAGACTTATCTCCAAAAACTCCAGGAATTGTGTAAGCTGTTTATCACAGAAAAGATTAGTAAACTCAACAAGAATGTCCAATTTTAAAAGATATTTTGGATTACTTATCAAAAAGAAGTGTGAATTACTACATTACGTGACCTACAACATAATATTTCTTTGGCTTTTTTTGCTATTTAAAACATGCATGCACATTGGTTCCAGTCCTGTTCAACATCTTTATTGATGATTTAGATGAGGGGATTGAGTCCATCATCAGCAAATTTGCTGATTACACCCACACCTTGAGTGTTGTGTTCAGTTCTGGGCCCCTCAGTTGAGGCAAGAGATTGAGGGGCTGGAGCGGGGCCAGAGAAGAGCAATGAGGCTGGAGAAGGGAGTGGAGCACAAGTGCTGTGGGGAGAGGCTGAGGGAGCTGGGGGTGTTTGTGCTGGAGAAGAGGAGGCTCAGAGGTGACCTCAGCACTGTCTGGAAGTGCCTGAAGGGAAGTTGTGGCCAGGTGGGGGTTGGTCTCTTCTCCCAGGCACTCAGCAATAGGACAAGGGGGCACGGGGGGCTCAAGCTCTGCCAGGGGAAATTGAAGTTGGAGAGCAGAAAAAAAATTCTTCACAGAGAGAGTGCTCAGGCATTGGAATGGGCTGCCCAGAGAGGGGGGGGATTCCCCATCCCTGGAGGCTTTTCAGGTGAGCTTGGCCGTGGCACTGAGTGCCATGATCTGGTAAAGGGACTGGAGTTGGCCCAAGGGTTGGACTTGATGATCTGGGAGGACTTTTCCAACCCGATCGATTCTGTGATTCTATGATTTTATGAAATGCTAATATAAATATGTTTATATTTCCCAATGCAGACTAGCAGTTCGTAATTACACATTCATTAAAACACTGCCAGTTTTCCTGTTTTCCTAGTAGAGACTGTCAAAAATCAGAACTTTTGTCACACTGAAGTCTCACTGACACCCTCAGAGTTGTTCCCTTTATCCTCCTCCTCATTAAGGAAAAACCTGTCATTAAAAGAATCTATTTAAAGCAAGCAAAGAAGTGTGTGAATCTATTTAAGGCAAGCAGGGAAATGTGTTTGGACTTTGATTATGGCAATTAAAATCCCTGCTATTCAAAGATGGCGATTTTTTTTGTTATTTAAAAGACACTTCACATTCTTCTGAGACATTTTACTGAGAAGATTGTTAAATTAGGTGATAAAAGGTTACTTTTGTCTTTGAAGCTGAAATATGTAACTATTATTTCTTATCTGTCTAGAATTAGAAAAGCTTCAATATCATATATTTTAAAGGATTCATTATCAAAATTCACCAGACTTCATAAAACAAACAAATGCTTCACTCCCTGCCCTTGTTTAATCCCAGGCAGAAAATTCTTCTCTGTTTTGAAAAGGAAAATTTCTTTTAACGGCTCATGGAGCAATATCTTTTTATTTTCAAATTGCACAGGCTGGGGTTGGGAAGCCATAACCACCTTCCCTTCAGAGCCTGAGAAATGGGATGGTTGTCAGGAATATATTTTAAGAGGAAGGCTCAGACAGAATAGGGGAGGCAAAGAAAAACAATGTTCTTATCTTCTTTTTTTGTTTTTAAAGCCAGAACAAGACTAACATGCAACTTAAAGTGGCCAAGTAGGTCAGATCACAATGCAGAAGAACTTAGTGTGACACAAAATCTTAATTCTCTTTATCTCCTACTGATTTGAATGTTGGAAAATTCTTCATCCCACATGCACACACAAAAATATCTACTGGCAACATACAAAGAGCTGAAAAATCCTGTGATTCCTTACACTTTCATATACTTTCAAAGTTCTGACTATTAACCCATCCTGATGAAATTACATCATTTCAGGTCTCTGAACAGACTTTCAAAGTACTGCCAATTTTTAGATAATCCACCATTAATTTTTCCATCCCTGACCTCCATGTCTGTACCTCCCACTAAAATCCAAATGATGTTGGTCTGATGAGGTCACAATGCTACTGATTCACTCCTTAGGTAGAGGTATTTATAGCACAGTTTTGGTCACAAGTACATAATCCATGCCCAGCATACAGCAAAAAATCACAAGAAAGCAGGATTAATGAGAAAGGATATCCATATACATCAATTATATCTACGGTTGATCTTTCCAAATAAATCTGAGATGTTACACAAAATAAATTGACATGAGCTGACTCGTCACTGCTGAACTTCAGCTCCTGAATTTGTCACCTGCTCTTTAGGTAACAGAAACAGGTGTCTGCAGATCCAGTCATGGAATCATAGAAAACCAGAGATAGAAACAGGAAACAGAAAGTCTTCAAATCCAACTGCTAGCCTGTTTTAATGGACTCTGGAGCTTTTGTGATCCATGGCACATTCAAATCCCCAACACTGCTGCAAGATGAACTACAGCGACAAGGACTGAGTGCCACAAAAGCAGGACCTGGCACAGAGATGCTCCTCAGGCTCACTCAGGAGCTGCAAAACACGTCAGACCATTCAGCCTCTCAAACTTCAGGAGCTGGCTGGAGGGCCGGGCCCAGAGAGTGCTGGTGAATGGAGCTGCATCCAGCTGGGGGCCGGTCACCAGTGGTGTTCCCCAGGGGTCTGTGTTGGGTCCAGTCCTGTTTAACATCTTTAGTGATGATTTAGATGAGGAGATTGAGTCCATCATCAGCAAATTTGCTGATTACACCAAGGTGGGAGGGAGTGTCGACCTGCTGGAAGGCAGGAGGGCTCTGCAGAGGGATCTGGATAGACTGGAGAGATGGGCTGATTGCAATGGGATGGAGTTCAANGGGGCCAGAGAAGAGCAACGAGGCTGGAGAAGGGAGTGGAGCACAAGTGCTGTGGGGAGCGGCTGAGGGAGCTGGGGGTGTTTGTGCTGGAGAAGAGGAGGCTGAGAGGTGACCTCAGCACTGTCTGGAACTGCCTGAAGGGAAGTTGTGGCCAGGTGGGGGTTGGTCTCTTCTCCCAGGCACTCAGCAATAGGACAAGGGGGCACGGGGGGCTCAAGCTCTGCCAGAGGAAATTGAAGTTGGAGAGCAGAAAAAAATTCTTTGCAGAGAGAGTGCTCAGGGATTGGAATGAGCTGCCCAGAGAGGGGGTGGATTCCCCATCCCTGGAGGTTTTTAAGGTGAGCTTGGCTGTGGCACTGAGTGGCATGATGTGGTAAAGGGACTGGAGTTGGCCCAAGGGTTGGACTTGATGATCTCGGAGGTCTTTTCCAACCTAATCCATTCTATGATTCTACGATTTAGAGAGCATAACTGGTTTAGCCTTGCACTTCAGTAATAAGCCTTTTTTAACATGCTCCCTTCTATGGCTTGAGTTAAACAGGATTCTTTTCACTTCTTGTTGACTCCAAAACTGGAGCATGTCAGCCTATAATGAATATGTTTCTAAATACTAGCAAGTTATTGTTTCACTCTATGCTTTAATTAAAGGACATCTACCCTTGTGATAGACATTTAATAGCTGGCAATTTTTTTTGAGATCTGCCCCATTAAGGATGTTTTGCAGTGACCCTGTGTTAACACACATTAAAGATCACAGTGCCCTTTTAAATAAGATAATTATAAATGACAATGTCAAACAACTATGGAAAAATCCTTGAAAGGACTTGCATAGTAAGAGAGAGCAGAAATACTGTTGGACAGTTATCAAAACTAAAGAGTTTTTAAATTAAAAACAACCAGCCTACCTTCTAGGACTGTCTCAACATACAAAGCCCAAGACTCAGCACTCACATGATCATAGAAAAGGCACAGAAAGGAGAGGGGCTGGAAGAGAAGCCTCACCCAGAGCTGCCGTGCTCTGCAGAGAGTAACTAGAGCAAATACACACAAGGTTAAGAAAACCTTTTATTTGCTCTGAAATCCCCAGAGCAGACTCTGAATTTACAGGCCAAACTTGTAGTGATACAGCCATGAAAAGTGATTGACAATTTAGCACTGAGTAATTGTAACTCTTACCCTCACTCTGCTGTAATTCAGTCTTTGGCCATTCAACAAAATGCAGAGACTGGAGCGTGGCAAGTCAGGAATGTGGGAAATCCTGATGGCCTGGGAGACCCTTAACTGAGCTGAGGGCACAAGGCTGAGCAGTGGAATTGCACAGTTAATGCTGACATTTCAATTTATTGCCATGTTACATACTGAGGTATGTGTTGCTTTTAAATTCCTAAAAAAAAAATAAATTTAAACTAAAATCACTTTGCCTCTATCAGTTTAATTAGGCTTGAACATGTGCCTACAGCACAATGTATTTGCAACCAGCAGAGGCAGGGGAAGGAACATAAATGATATTTTATCAATTATTCAGACACAATTACTACCAACTCTGCTCATACAAACTTTATCTAGCCCATCACATTCCAGCTATTTCTATGTGAATTATTCGCTAAAGAATTGGAAAAATAATACCTACTGAAAAGTGAAAAGCTTCAAGTTGTGTCTGTTTTGCTTGAAAAATTTCAGGCAAAGTCACCAAAATGTCCTTCTCAGTCTTCAACAAAATGTTTCCCCTGACAAAAAAGAATTCTGAATTTCAAAAGCCTGGAACAATGAATTGTGCAAAAATTTGAAAGAAAATTAACAAACTGAATTTATAAAAATATCTTCCTTATACCAAAACAATATTTCTGTAGTTCTTTGAAAATTACAATCTCTATAAGAAGAAAACTGTCTGTTCAGCTCTAATTATTTCAAATATGCAAAAGCATCCACATTTGGCACTTGAATTCTGTGGCTGCAATCCTTGTTCTTGTCATTGTCCTAAACCAGAGAAATACAATGTTTGTTTAAAATAACAATAAGGCATACCAGTAATCATACTTTATTTAGTAAAACAACCATTATTACTCAAATTCTAAAAAAGAATGTTATCTAATCACTGGGAAAAGCTTGTGTTAAATTGCATAAATTAAAATGAATATCATTACATTTACAGAAGGTATTTTATACCATTTTTCCATGGGAAAATTTTACATGGCAAATTATCATTCATAATTAGAAGAGATGCAATGAACGTGTCAAATGAAAACAATTCAATGAAACCTGCAAAATGTTTCATTTTCCCAATTAACAGACCCAGTAAGAGTGGGGACAGTCAAGAACACGTGGCCTGTGATCAAACATCCACAGTTCACTGGGGAGTTTTTATTCCCCAAGCCAGAAGCATTTCAGCCTCATCCCCTCTGCTTTCTGAGAGTGTGTTGTGTAGGTTTGTGTGCTGGTTTAAAGGGAAACTGGGAGGAGAAATGAACCCAACACAAGAGAGATTATGAGTCACAGTTACAATTTAATAACAATATTACAATAAATGCAATGGCACAAGGAGAAATTAGTTTTGCCCCCCAAACCCAGCAGTGTAACCCAGCCCCCTGGGGCACAAACACAGTGGGGTTTGGTGGCCCCTGTGCTGAGCCCCACGTGGTTCCCCCGAGTTCAAAGCAAAAGGAGGTGAAAAACCTGTTGGTGCAGATGATGGCACAGTCTGGTGGAGAGTGGTGGGCTCCTCCTGGCCAGGGTCTGCTCCTCCTCTGGATCCACCAAGTGGTCTCCAAAGTCCCAAAACCCCCAAGATTCTCTCCCCTCAGGTGCAGGTGGGAGCCCCCAGTGCCTCCCCCAGGGCAGGGAGTTCCAGACTGGGGGATCTGACTCTGGGAGTCAGGGGGGATTTTGGAATGGTTGCTGGCCCCTGAGCAGAGCTGAGCCCTCAGGTGGGTGTGGAGGTGCCAAGGAGTCCCTGGAGGGGAGTTCTCCCAGCTCCTCTGCCAGGCTTCTTTCCCAGCCAGCTGCCAGGCTGAGGGCTCAGCTGTGCCCTGGGCAGCTGCTGCCAATGGGCCATTGGGAAGAGTTGCTGGGCAATGGCCCAGAGGGTTTAGAATGCCCAGCTTTGGTCACCCCCACACAGGGAGAAACTGGTCCTGGCTTGCTGAACTAGGACAGAGTGGGGACAGTCAATACCACGTGGCCTGTGGCCAAACATCCACATTTCACTGTGGGGTTGTAATTCTCCAAACCAGAAGCATTTCAGTCTCATCCCCTCTGCTTTCTGAGAGTGTGTTGTGTGGGTTTGACAGTGCAGGATGTGTTGCACTCCAAAGGGAGGAGGGAACCAGCTTGGGATGTGTGTTTTGGGATGTCTGTTTTGATTCCAGCCCATGGTGAGCTCCTGCCACACAGACAGCTCCCCATGAAACTGGGCTGGCACTGGATTTGCCAGCTGCCTGCTCCTGTTTCACAGGGTGGCTCTGCAGGTGGCATGGGAGAAGACCATGAAAAATGTAAGCCTGAAACAGAATACCTCGAGCATTAGAAACACTGCCAAGCTTTATCATTAATTAATTTCTATTGCAGTTTGGGAACAAAAAATAATACACTGAGTGTCTTCCAGCCCTTCATTGTTTTCATTGTCTCCCAGTTTTCCCTCAGACAGCAAAGTTTGTAGGGAATGGCCTCCATAGATTGTGTCTGGAAGCCCCAGTATTCCTGAAATAATATCAACAACTACCAGCATTTAAAGGAGTCACTTACCTGATCACAAGTCTACCAAAGCTCCCTGCAGAATTCACCTCCTCAAAAGCCAAAACCAAAGAACTGCACTTGGAGTCCTGTCCTTTAATGTCTTTAAAATGACCACCCAAAGAACTGCTGCTGTGGACTTTGGGAATGAAAGGACTCAGTATCCAACTCCAGAAACATTGCTGGAAAATGGTCACATCTGTTCCACGTGGAACATCTCCAGGTCTGACACACGGAGCCAGTTGGTTTTAGGAAATACATTCTTTTCAGTCAAACAAGGAAAAAAATTTCTTGGGGAATTTCAATCTAGAATTTGGGTTGAGATTTTTTACTAAACTTTCATACATTTCTAATTAAAAATACAATCTTTCAGCAGTATTTAAAGGTATTTCAATAAACCAACTTTTGAAATATTTTTTCAAACCTTTTTTTCAAAAAGGCTAATAAGTAAAACATCAGTGGGAAATGAATCTCATTTCAAATCCAAGGTGATGCATACTTTAAAGAGGAAAAACTACTTCCTTAGACATGCTTCTAATCAGCTCAGCATCATTATCCAAGAGCTCTCCTTTAAACATTCATTATACTACAGGATACATTTGCTTTCAGATTTTCATTTTGTGTTGACTTTGTTCCCTCCTACTTCCATAAAATACAACACAGATTCATAACTACATATCAATAAAGTAATTCTGCATTAAGGCTGACTGGCTAATTACACTCATACCAGCTCTTCAGGTACCTTTTATTCTGCTTAAGGCAGATGTAAATCTATCCTTTTCTTCAAACAATGGCCCACTTTATAAAGAGCATGTGGAATTTGGAGAAAAATGTCATTAGCACAAATTAGCTGGAGGTGCCCAAAACAGCAACTTGATGAACAATTCAAAAATATTGCTGCTTCTTCCTTCATCACGAATGACAGCAAATGAAAATGTTTTTAATTGTGTAATGCTGACTCTTCTAAATAGAATTCAAAACGTTTGATGTCCATTTCCTTTTCTGTGTTTCTTGGGAAGGTAGAATTTTTCTGAGGCATTCCTATGTCAGGTACAGCCATTATGACCATCTCTGAGGGTAATAAATAAGGTACATGTGAAAAAAATAGACCAGAAGATGTCCCTTTCCACAGTGTGTTCCTATTGCCTTCTCTTTTGTGGCAACTTCCTCTGTTGGTTATTGCAGCACTGGGGGTTTCTTATGCCATTCCTGTGCTTCAAGAGAAACAATCTGGCAATTAGTGATAGATAATGGACACTTTAGAACTCTTCCTTCTATTGCAAAGCTCCATCACATCCTCCAGAGTACTGTCCCACTGATGTATTCTGTAAAATTATGGACCTTTAATTATTATTGATTGCTACCCACTTTGTGCATCCTACTGCCTCACAGTCTGTGCTATCTCGAGTGGAGAAACTCATTTTTGATATCTCTTTTTGCCCTCATCTCAATTTCTTAACCAAGCTGAACTCTGAAGACTTTCTTTATACAATATAAAAACTTGCAATGCATGTTAATCTTGCTGCTTTTTATGACTGTAATTCATTTCATGAGACTTTCTTTCACGCACCCATAAAGTGATTCAAACACCAGAAATGGTCTGAGTAAATAAAGGCTTGCTTTGCATTTGGACCCTGGAACAACCACATTTGCCAATGTGGGAATTCAGTTATTACATTTAACATGGAAAACTATAGAGTTTTTCAAAGAGATCAACTTACATCAACCTCAACAAATGGGACTTTGGCTCCCACTCAGGGTAAGTCATTATGCAGTGGTGCTTCCATAACAGCTTTAATTAGATCTGCTCTCTTTTTGGTCTGGTTGGAGAGCAGAGGAGGGCACAGCTGGTTGGCTGAGCCTTTTGGCTCAGTGGGACTCTTGGCCAAAGCCCCACACAAGCCAGTGGCAGTTTTGCACCAGCCTTGCCATCCTCAGCACAGCAGCAAGAGGCAAAAAGGGAAAGCCCCAAGGGGCACTTGTGTATTTGGGCAGCTGAAAAGTGCATTTTGTTGGTGCACCCCAGAGGAAACAGCAGCCCTGGACTGCTCTGCTGAGCATGGAGAGCATCCTCTGCCTCAGCTGGGGCCAACAGAGCCACCCCCACCACGGCTGGGGCACTGGGGGGTGTCACAGGGGGCTCATCTCTGCAGACATTGCTGCAGAGTCAGCTACTCAAGCTTCTGGACCCAGCAGTGAGCCAAATTGCACGGGTTCAGGTGCAGTTCTGGCTCAGAGAGAAATGGAAATGGTGACAATTCAGCTCCCTTGAAGGCCCTCCCAAGCTGGAATCCAGCTCAGGACTCAGGGTAGTAGGTGGGGGTTAAACAGCTCAGAGAGTGTGTCTGACCCAAAGATTTTCTGCCTGAGGCAGAAACAGAGACGACCAACCAAGCAATAATTGTTCCCATTTTCAGCAAGGAGTGACTTGCACAACACCCCACAGGGAATCTGGAGTAGAATTAAACCTCAAAGCTGGTAAGCCCAGCTGGTTCCATCATCTGCCTGGAAAAGGTGGTGCAAACAAGACACTGCTGTTTAAGACTCTCTGAAGTCAGAGAAGGGTTTTGACCCACATGGACTCACAGGTGTTCAGCATCCATGAAAAATCAGAGATTCATAGGAAGGATTAAAGAAGACAGAAAGAAAATTCAAGTGTTTTTTATGGAGGTTGCTGGAATAGATTTCCCTTTTGTAGCTATGCTGTGGAGCTCAGTGGGAAAGCTGATTTATCCTGTGAGTGCACAGCAGTTGCTCCCTGCTAGAGCTGCTGTTTAGGTTTAATTGGAATACACAGCACTTGGGCAATGTTTATATCATGGAGAACATTTAAGAAAAGCAGAAAGGCCCTTTCAGTTCGATACACTTCTCTCTGTTGTGATCCTGATCACTGAACCCAAGTGGAAAAATGAAGTACCAGATGATTTCTTTGCTGCCTGTTTTAGTCAGTGGCTCCAGAGGCAGAAGAGGCTTCTTGGGGAAAAGAGAAGAGGAACAGGCTGAGACTGGCAGTGGGATGTGGAGCCTTTCATCTCCAGGTCACTGAATCCAGCAACCCAAAAATTATTACCATCAAATGGAGGTTCAGTGGCCTAAGAGAAATCATTTAAACGGCTTCTGCTTCATAGAGGCACTCGGAGCAGAGGAATTATTGCTGCAATTAGCAGAACTGCACAGGCATCAGTAAAGCTGTTGGTATTTTTTTACATTCTCAGAAAGAGAATGGTGTCACTGGAAAAAATCCTGGAATGAGTATTTTGACCAAGAATATTTATCATAAATCTGAAGGCTTGGAGGGTTTTGGTTTGTTGGTTTGGTTTTTTGGTTGTGGTTTTTTTTCATTTTTATCATTATTCAAGTTTTATTTAGCCTCCTTTGGTAGTTTTCCTTGCATTACCCCATACTGCATATCAGAAGATAAAAACCTTCTAGAAATTACTTTTCCTAAAAAGTAATTTATACAAATACTGTGAGGTGAAAAATTGCATCCCATCCAAAGTGGAGCCTTCCACTGTTAATGGATTTGCATTTGGCTCAAACATTAAACACAAAGTATTTTCAACTGAAAACTTCTCATTTTCCAGAGAACTGGGGGGTGGTTTTGTGTAATCTATAAAATCCACAGGATTTTAAGAGACATTTCAGCAAATGTTACTACAGAGCAAGTTCAATATTAGAGCACAAGGACCACTGGTGATTAGTTTTGTACCTACAATGTACCTGGAGGAGATTTCCTACATAACTGACTCTGTGCAAGAGTCAGGAACTGTGAGAGCTGGGGGGCTGTTGGGGACTCCTGTGCCTTGCTGTTCACCTGCTGCCTGTCTCAGACCTTGATGCTTTTGGAATCATAGGAGGGTTTCAGTAGGAAGGGACCTTTAAAGATCCTCCAGTCCAACCCCCTACAATGAGCAGGGACACCTTCAGTGAGATCAGGCACCTCAGAGCCCCATCCAACCTGACCTTCAGTGTCTCCAGGGATGGGGCAGCCACCACCTCTGGGCAACCTGTCCTGGTGTTTCACCACCTTCATTGGGAAACATTTCTTCCTTTCATCTAGTTTGAATCTACCTACTTTTCATTTGAAATCGTTGTCCTTTGTCTTATTGCCACAGGCCCTACAAAATGTCTGTCCCCGTCTTTCTTGTAAGGCCCTTTCAAGTATTGAAAGGCCACAAAAAGTTCTTCCTGGAGCCTCCTCCAAGCTCTCTCAGCCTTTCCTCAGAGGAGAGATGTTCCAGCTTTCTGATCATCTTTGTGGCCCTCCTGTGGACCTAACCCAGAGGTCCATGTCTTTGCTGTGCTGAGGACCCAGAGCGGGATGCAGAATTCCCAGAATTCCCAGTGGGCAGCATCTGCTCCCCTGTTCATTGAAACAGCAACCACCTTTGCTTATGGATGTGTGAGTGGCATGTGCACAATCCATGGAGTCCCAAGCTCTGCTTGTGCATCCCCAAGTGGCACAGCACAGGCTGTCCCTCTGCTTCCATGCACAGGGCCCTGCACACACACACACATAAAAAAAAAAAGAGTTTAAAGCCTCCCTGATGTAACAAAGTGCCAAATTAGGGTGGATGGGTGAGTGGCTTGGGGGGTTCTTATTGTCCCACCATTTTGAACGAATCATCCCAGATAGGATGACTCAGCTGTAGCTGATCCATAGCAGTTTTGGCAGCCCTTTCCATTGAATGTTCTCACTTTCTGTGAGTGACACTAAGCCCAGTGCAGTGACTCTGCTGTGGTCCACACAGGAGCCTCCTCCAGAAGCCCTGGGCAGCATCAACAGGCCCTTCTGAACTGAGGAGGGGAAGGAACTCACCCTCACCCCAAGCATTTGGCAAAGCTAAAGCCAAGGCAGGATTCAGGCAGAGAGATTCCTGCTGTATTTTGTATTCCAGTTAATATTTCTGATTTTACCAGCCTCATTATGCAGGTCCAAGTGTTACAGCAGAGGCCACACAGTTACTCCCAGTTTAACAGTTAAAGAGATGCTGGTGCTAAATAGATTTGTGCTGTTTCATTGTGAAAATTCTGTGTTCAATAGGTCTCATCAAATCTTGTTGCCCAGATTGCTTTAATAGCATGTTCAGCTGCAGAACAACATGCAAGGGCAACAGTTCAAGAGCCTTTTCTACTCTGGTGGGTACATGTGATGTTTCTGCAGTTAGAAAACTCAGATATACACACACATGCTCACTGAATTTCTTTACTGATTAAAAAAAAGCTCTCTGCATATTTATGACAACAGTTCTGCAAAGTACTCTGAGCATTATGCAATTTAAAGCCTGATGACTACCCAAATGTAACATTATTTTTTTTAAACAAAATTATTGCACACATTTGGAAGATGCAAAGAGATTGTTGAAAAGCTAGTACTATATGACAATAAAAATGCAATTATGTCTGTGAAACTTCATGTGCTTCACACTCCAAAGTGTTATCCAACAACACTAAAGATGTGTTACACAGATAGTTAGAATTTAATTTGGGGGTTTGACAGATACCTGAGCCCATAACAGTCACTCCTGCAAGCATCCTTTTATCTGCATCCACAAAAGCAAATAATGCCTTTCCTATTTCAGAATAAGATAGGGATTGCAAAAGAGAAAACCTCTAGAGAAGTGTCTGAATGGAAAGCCCAAGGTTTCTGTCCAGAAGATAGAGAGCTATTAAAGCAAACTGGGATTTTGTAAAGGTTGAGCTTCACAGTTCTGCCCCTTGATTATCTTGCACTAAATGGCTCATTTATTTGAACTTTTTGGGGTCTTTTTGATATATTAGTTTTGTGCACAATGTGGATTGACCTGTCATTCTCAGCTCAGTGCCAGGCAGATCTCACACAGAGTGTTCCTCACATTCAGCCCTGTCTGTAGGACAATAGCCAGTTCTAGGACATGAGCCAGTTTGAGCACTGGAGATAAAAATCTGACGCAAATGCATCATGGCCTCAGAAAAACAGATATTACACCATATATCGTGTAATTTTCTTCCTGTAGTGAGGAAGAAACAAAAAGTATCCCAATGAAGTATAGAAGGAGTTAACTGCTGTCCTGTAATGTTTTAAGAGAATGCTGTCCTTTCCCAAACCCTCCTGGAGGGCTCCACTGCAATGGTTCTTTTTCTGTTCTCAACTTTGTAGGATGACTGAAAACATCTACAGGAAACCACTGACTGATACAGAAGAGAGACTGGGGGCCATGACTGAAGTAGAGTCTTTTCTCTATTCAATTAGTATCTGCACCAATTTACACAACTATCCAGCAGCAGTTGTGCTTTTGCTTTTCAGGTGTGAGGGGCTACCAGAAAGAAAGGATGGGAAAAGATCAGCCTTAGCAATGAGAACTGGAAAAAGCCAGAGAAACTCATCACATCACACTCCCTTAGAGTCCAACAGTCAAGCTGAAAAGCGTCTTGGCTTGATATCCCCCTGCCCTAAAAGGCACAGGGTTAGGTGGTGTTTGACCAGGCAGCCCCAGGGCAGCAGAGCCCAAACTCCCTCTGCCAACCTGCATGTCCCACAGCCCCTGCTCTGCTGTGCAAAGCAACAGCCTAGCTCCAAGGAGAAGGCACAGCAGCAACTGGGAGGTCCCACCATCACCAGAGCCATCCCAGGGCAGAATTCCAAACTGTAGGACTCAAAGCTGAGCCTGGAGAATGCTGCTCCCAGGATTACATAGGCAGGCATGACAGGATGGTAATGGACAAGGGGAGCTTTTTCAAAATGGAATTTCAATAATCTGGGAGACAAAGGAAATCTTTAGTGAGGCAAAACATGGTTGAAGAGGAGTGACTGTTTTGGCATGTTCTACCAATGTCAGCAGGATGGGAAAAGCAGGGGAAGGTAATCCCTGGGGATAGCCCTGGGTGGCCAATCCCACACACACATCTGCTCCCAAAACTGTATCTAGCTAAAAACTCTCCACAGTCACCATGACTGTGACATGCCCTGAAGCTGCTCACACCTCAGCCAACCTGCTCAGGGAATCTCCACTTCTGACACACTCTCTGTGTCTGTATTTCTATACCCCATATTGCTCATTCTTGTGCCACAAGACACACCTCGGCCTGTCCTGCTGAAAGGTCCCTCAGGCATCTGCAGGCAGCTGCCACTCACTGCAGCTTCAGCATCCACCAGAGAGACGATCTAAGCTTTTCCTTGCAAAAGGGCTGCTCAGTGGGGCAGGAACAGTTCTGCTCCTGCTGCTGCAGTAATTCAGCATCACTTGATACAGCTGGCAGGAAGAAAAGGGAATGCAGTGAGCCAGTCTCCAACTGGATCAGACATACTATAGACGATTGCATTTGTCTTTGACAATGGTACACCATAAACTTTTGAGAAAAGCTTTTCCCCTATGAGAAATTATCTTGAAGATTATGTTAAAGCCTTTCTGTGACTCTCATCCTGCCAAGCTTGGTTCCTCCTGGTTTCTTTAATCACAAGAAATCCAGTTACCTCAAACACAACTCCTAATTCTTTCCCACTCTGTCGAGTTTGATTGTACTTAGAACCCTTTCATTCAGCCCCTGCAGCGCTCCAGGCTGGGCACAGAGTGGCTGGAGAGCAGCCAGGCAGAAAGGGACCTGGGGGGACTGAGGGATAGGAAGCTCAACAGGAGCCAAGAGTGTGCCCAGGTGGCCAAGAAGGCCAATGGGATCCTGGCCTGGATCCAAACTAGCGTGGCCAGCAGGCCCAGGGCAGTGACCCTTCCCCTGGACTCTGCCTTGGGGAGGCCACACCTTGAGTGTTGTGTTCAGTTCTGGGCCCCTCAGTTGAGGCAAGAGATTGAGGGGCTGGAGCGGGGCCAGAGAAGAGCAACGAGGCTGGAGAAGGGAGTGGAGCACAAGTGCTGTGGGGAGAGGCTGAGGGAGCTGGGGGTGTTTGTGCTGGAGAAGAGGAGGCTGAGAGGTGACCTCAGCACTGTCTGGAACTGCCTGAAGGGAAGTTGTGGCCAGGTGGGGGTTGGTCTCTTCTCCCAGGCACTCAGCAATAGGACAAGGGGGCACGGGGGGCTCAAGCTCTGCCAGGGGAAATTGAAGTTGGAGAGCAGAAAAAACTTCTTTTCAGAGAGAGTGCTCAGGCATTGGAATGGGCTGCCCAGAGAGGGGGTGGATTCCCCATCCCTGGAGATTTTTCAGCTGAGCTTGGCCGTGGCACTGAGTGCCATGATCTGGTAAAGGGAGTGGAGTTGGCCCAAGGGTTGGACTTGATGATCTCGGAGGTCTTTTCCAACCCAAACAATTCTATGATTCTATGATTCTTTTTTCTCTGTGCTCATTTTCCATTAAATATTATTCTTCTGGATATCTGCAATACCTACTGATTGCAGTAGTTTATATTAGCATGACTACACAGTATGTTTAATATAAGAAACACTCCAGACCAATGTATGGCACACAACTGCCACACTTGCTGGAGGTTGCAAGGTAACAATTTGGAGGCATTGACTCTAGAATTAGCTCACATATTCATGTTCTTCTACTAATTATGTCAGCACAGCCTAATGATAAGGTGGCCCCTGTCACCCTCCAGGCTGTGCAGCTGCTGCCTGGGGTTAGCCATGGGGGCACAAAATCAGTTACAATATCCATAACTTTTCGAGGGATAAGAGAAACTGGACTTTAAATCCTTCATGTTTTGTTCAAGTACTGAAAGGAACAGTGTCAAGGGATGAGGAAAAACACTGAGGTTGTAAGGAATTAATGATACATGAAACTGTATCTTTTTGCTCTCTGAGTGATCCTGTAAAGTCAGGACTATCAAACAAAGGTCAGGAGAGTAACAACTGGAAAGGTACAAAAATAGGGCAGTTGAGGGGGGGAGGTCATATAAAAATGTCATTTCCATATCTATGTTAAAACCCCACCCCCAGTATCGAAGTGCAGGTGTAACACCTGAGTGCCACTCACACTTTACTGTCTGGAGCTGAGCAAGCCACCACTTCACTGAAGTTCTTTTCTTGCCAATGGTTAAAATACCTCCAAAGAACAAACTTCTGCATATTAATTAGAAAACCCTCCAGTGTTTTAGTATTTTGTACCCACCAGGCACTTGCTTCACACATAGCAGAAGCATCAAACCAGTGCATGCACATCCGAAATCCTTCATGTTTCACCTTTTGGGGAAACAGCCACCATTTTCTGATGTGTGTAAACCACAGTTTACAGAGCCAAAGGGTTATTCCTGCAGTCCATGTGTATAGTCTAAGCTTGGCACTTGCCTGGTCCTGAATTTAGGACTTCGCTGTCTGACACATGAGGGAACACTTGGCAGTGTGCTACAGTCAGCCAAGTTCCTGAAACAGCTCAGAATTTACTGGCCATCATCTCCCTCATCATGTCAGAATAATCTTAATTTTTCCCTCAGGTTGCTTCAGAGTGCCTGTGAGAGAGAGAACCCTTTGCCACTGAGGTTTCCTCAGTGCCCTTGATCAGCCCTGTGGCCCCCAAGGCAGAGTGGGCTGGAGCAGCTCCACAGCAGGCAGGAGTTTGCCAGAGGGCAGGGACACTTTGGGCTGGATCTGTCCCCTTCCTGGGGAAATCTTACTGAGAAAGACAGGGGAAAAAACCAAACACAGGAGGAAAAAGAGCAAGACTCTGCTCCCAGTGGATTCCTTTTGAAGAAAGCATCATTCTCCAGAGCAGCAGAGAGTGAGCAAACAAGAGTTAATGCAAAATCCCTCATAAAAGCTCCATCACTGTTCGAGCTGTAACTCTGGGATGGCTTGTGTGCTGTTTGAGTTTTAAACATGGGCATTACTTTAGATCACCTATTAACAGTTGTTCACTGTGAGTTTTCTTACATTGTCAGCACAGGAGGATCTCTTTTGGAAAAAACTGGCTTTTCTGAAAGAGATTTGGTCAGTCTCACATTAATGTAAGCCTCAGTTTTATCCCATAGCAACAGGAGGAAAAATAATTGGGCTATGGGGCAGATGAAGTACAGTCAGACACCCAGCATTTTCCCCTGATATATACTTAATATAAGAAATTGCAGGTTTACAGCAGCTGCACCTCGAGTCACTTGCTAATAATTAAGTATTTATGATTTCATCTCTTTGCCAATTTTATCCTGCATACTGTAGGAGGCCAAACGTATTCATCTGACACACAGAGCTTTTGTTTGGAAAAATAAAACCTCTCTTCACCAGATCTCCACAGCCATCTGAAATCCTGTTTATTTACCTCTACAGTTCTGTTTAATATGTATTTGGGACTAGAACACACCATTCAAATGCTGACTCAAGTTAATACTCTTCTCCCTGTTACTTGTGGAAAGCAGATTTTTGCACAGAACCAAAAAATGAAAGAAGGTCATGACATTCTAGTGGGCTTTTTTTATGGTTTATGAAACCCCTCATTAAACTTTTAGAAGACATAGCCTTGAATGGCTTTGGGAGAAAGCAAAAAGCTCCGAGTGCTTCTGGGGAACATCACCTGTAATTTATTCACTTTGAATGCTTTTTATGGTGCAGTTCAAGACAGATGCATGACATGATTCCAACATCCACAAACCCGAGGCATGAGGTAATTGAATCCATACCCAGGAGCTGGTAAATGGGTAGTCCTGTGAGTTATTCTGTGTGTGACATGGAGAACAGCTTGCTCCACAATCATTATTTTGCTCTAGTGCAGAAATCACGTAATGAGCACTTCATGCTGTTAGGATCCTAAGCCCTGATTGTTAGAACATTTCAGTCATATTAAAAAAATGATATATTGCAAGTAGATAGGGGGAAAAACAGTAATTGGAAGCTCAGCAGTGGGTTAAAGCCACAATTTATTTACCATTTCCCTCGCATTAGATGAAACATTAACAGGATTATTAATAAAGATTCTGCACTGGGTTTTCACTGAGCAGCAGCATATCCTACTATTCTACTGCCAAAAGCATGTCAGTACACTCTTCTTAAGGCTGCAGAGAAACCTTATCTAGTCTCAAATTACTGAAAGATGTTAATTTTTATAGTTACTTGAATTAGGACATGACCTTTAAAGGAGGGAGGCAAACCCCATCCATCCATCCACTGATATTGATGTCTTGGTTACACAGAGTGCATGCATTAAGGAAAATGAACTACAAATTAAAATTCAGCACTGATTTATTAAAAATCAGGTGCTGATGAAAAGTGTTTCTCTTTACAAGATGCTTTTCTAATTTCCATTGCAATTGCTGTCACCAACTGTAGTCATTAGTTCCCAGGAAAGCTGCTTCTATTTTTGGTCGTGTAGTTATAATTCAGAATTGTTTCAGGCTTTTTGCGTTACTTCCCCATTTAGCTGGGAATTCTTTGGGCTATGACATTAAAAAATACAACCCCTCCCTCTTCACCTGTTACTCAGATGCCCAGAGCAACTTCAGAAATGGGAATGGGAAAGTGGCCCTAGGGGTGGCCTTTGCCCTGTGCCAATGTGAGCAAGTGTTGCTGTGGCAGCAGAACAATTCTTAGCAATTCCCCTGTTTGCCAATTGGACTTCAAAGGCAGTTCACTATTTCAGAATAAAGGACAATAAAAATACTCCTCTTAAAAAATCCCTCAAGTGAAATCAGTCGAATTGATTCAGGTTTTTGCTGTGGCACCTTGTCAAGGCATATCCTGTATGGCTTTTATTTTTAAATTCCTGAAGTGGAATAATGATATACAGTATATTCCTAGAGTAACTGAAAGACAAGTTCATAAAAATAATGTGTATGTGACAATTAAGTGCACAAAATCTTGTGTAATTTTTAGCTATTTCTAGTTCATTTACTGAAGGGAGAAATGTCCTTTGAACACCATTCCATTTATTACTTTTATATTTTTTTGTATATAAACACACACCTTTTCTTTATTAAGTAATATACCTTAGGTCAGTCTCAGAACACTACCTTTTACACATGGACCAGCTGCTGCAGAGAGTGATTAGATGAAAAGTCAGAGAAAACTAACCAGGAGGACTTCTGATCTCAGGCTGGGGCTGAGGAGGAGGCAGCCTGCTTTGAAATAATTATTTACTGCAGAGCAGAAATGGCATCCTAAGAAGCTCCCGCTGCCAGAAGCTGCAAGCCTTGATTGCTGGCATACAGCTGTCACATTAAAAGTGACACACTGCCAGGAGATTGGCAGAGCTGCAGCAATCACAGACCTCACATCTGTGCCACACTTGCCCAATTAAGGAGCTCCTTAGTGCAAGTCGAGGCCAAGGTTAATGAAATCAGTTAATGTGCTTTATTGCTGCAGGGTCGTTCAAAGAAGTCAATGGAAGGTACATTAAAACTTATTATTGGGACTGATAAAAGAAAAAAATTGAAAAGCCAGAACATACTGTTCTAACCAACTGTCTTTTAGAAATCTCTGCATAGAACTACAGGGAGTTCACCCACAGTGTTCAGTTATACTTTAAAGATAAATGATTAAATCAAGCCAGAGAAAACAGTTTTCATCAGGACACTGATTTAGCAAAACAAGCTTAAGAAAATCTTCAGTGCAGATCACATTTCTACATGAAATCCCACATTTCTTTATGAAATCCCATTCCTCTGAGCCAGGTGGTCTTCATTGCACCTCAACCCTTCATTGCACCAATAACAGCAAACAGGAGGGATATTTGCCAGCCTGGAACTACAAACAGGACTGTGCTGGCAACAGCAAGAACTGGCCCCAGCCTGAGCTGTGCTGCTTCAAACCAAAACAGGAGCAGGTCTCGTCCCTGCTGGTGCCACCTACTCAACAAAACTCCTTTGTAAACTTCCACATTCCTCATCATTGTAAACTCCCTCAGCACTGTCTAGAACTGCCTGAAGGGAAGTTGTGGCCAGGTGGGGGTTGGTCTCTTCTCCCAGGAACTCAGCAATAGGACAAGGGGGCACGGGGGGCTCAAGCTCTGCCAGGGGAAATTGAAGTTGGAGAGCAGAAAAAACTTCTTTGCAGAGAGAGTGCTCAGGCATTGGAATGGGCTGCCCAGAGAGGGGGTGGATTCCCCATCCCTGGAGGTTTTTCAGCTGAGCTTGGCCGTGGCACTGAGTGCCATGATCTGGTAAAGGGACTGGAGTTGGCCCAAGGGTTGGACTTGATGATCTGGGAGGTCTTTTCCAACCCAATCTATTCTATGATTCCATGATTCTATTTCAGGAAAGGAGAAATAAAGTATTGAAGTTCCACCAACCAGTATTTCCTTACTGTGAGTATCTTTGTTATCATGAATGTAACAACTTTCAGGATTTGGATAAACTTCTCTGTCTTGAGGGTGGTACAATCTTTGCTCTGGGAATAAATACACCAACAAAAACATCCCTGGATTATCAACACTGTTTTCAGCACAAATCCAAACCACACCCTCATACAGGTGGAAGAAAACATGGAAAGGAAGAAGCAGTGAGGAAAATCAAGGGAAAGTCAGCATTTCACTAATTAACATTTGGTGACAGGAGAAAGGGGAGAGTTCTTAGGAACCTTCTGACTGAGTTCAGAAGGTTCAGGCAAGTGCAAAGCAAACAGCAGTAAGGAGAGGGAGGATAAGGAACGTCACAGGTCAAAGATGGGTCTGTGTTATGATGGACTTGTGGTTTAGTGATTGGACATGAGGAAACCAGTTACCAGAGCTATAGCTTTGTGCTTTAGTTTTGTGGTTTGGGGATTTTTGCTGGTTTGTTTGGTTTTGGAGTGGGTTTTTTTAAAGCCTTTGTACAATCTATTCGAAACAGAGGAGAAAGGCATGGATGTCTCCCCAGGGCCAGTCTTTTGGTTCTGCCATGAGCCCTGGCACTGTATGATGTGGTGTCCCCGTGCAGACTCAGGCCTGGGGAGGGGGAGTGAAAAAAAAGGGAAAAAATAAAGAAAAAGAGAAATACCACATGTGTCATATTGACATTCTTGAGCAATCAAAAAACAGGAGTCAGACTCAAAAGTAACGCAATTTTAGTCTAATAAATTTGAGGCTTGAAACAACCAAATGAAAACTCTTATTAATTTTGCTTTGCTACACATTTTGAGAGGGTATTTAGATCCCCTTTTCCTGGCAACTCACTTGATTGCCCACAGTGAGAGCAGCATAAGGAGAGACAGAGGAAAATCACCTCATAAAAGCATGAACAGAAGCGCTGCCTTCCCAGTGACCTGCAATATTTGGAGGTCCCCAGCTGAGGAGCACAGCAGATTATGACTGGGCTTTACAGCATTATTCAACCCCCCTGAGGCCTGATTGGCATGAAATCATTTATGGGAAGCTACAAGAGCAGAAGCATCAGAGGTTTACACGATAAACAACCCCCAGACATCCTTCACTTGCAGCTCTGCTCCCACGATCCCCGTACCCCAAGAAAGACTTGGACTCATTTCTTCTCCTCCTGCCTGCAAAAAAAAAAACACTAGTTGTCACAGAAGCAAAAAGAGAAATGTAGTTGACCTTGCAGTTGGATACCCAAGTGCCTTGCGAGGGGAATAAGAAGAGCTAATATTGCAAACATCCAATACCTTTGTGAGGCAGAAGATCCCTCACTAAATGCCCTGTTGTGCAATGTGGCTGAGGAATCTGGATGGTCCTGGTGACAAAGCCTGAAGGCCACAGCAGTTCACTGGATTCACTGAGGAGTAGGTTGGAAACAGTTCAGAAATAGATGCCCTGGAATTGCTTGAAGAAGTGAAGAACTAAGTTTTGCTCTCTGCTGTTTGTTTGCCCAGATTGAGCAGTTAATTGAGCAAAGAGCCAACAGATCCCATTAGGGCAGGTGTGGCTGGACACAGGAGACAGCTTTGCCACTCTTTTGATGGTACCAGGCAACAGGAAGCTTGTTAGTGCTCTGTTCTTAAAACAAATCACATTTACAATGAAGTCTCCTAATTATCTATTAGTTCTGTGTATATGCTTACATGTACTATGCGCAAAGCATTTCAAGCCCTCATGATCATTTCTCTGTCTGTCTCACTACAGTTTGGCAACAACTCAGATAACCACTGAATAATTTAAACACCAACAACCCTTATGTGGATGAAGGAAGAATCTCTGTAGCTCTTGTGCTGTTATAACATGAACATGCCAACACACAGTGGCAAAAATGCACATAATGCACATTGTTTAGCCTGGAGAAGAGGAGGCTCAGAGGTGACCTCAGCACTGTCTGGAACTACCTGAAGGGAAGTTCTGGCCAGGTGGGGGTTGGTCTCTTCTCCCAGGCACTCAGCAATAGGACAAGGGGGCACGGGCTCAAGCTCTGCCAGGGGAAATTGAAGTTGGAGAGCAGAAAAAACTTCATTGCAGAGAGAGTGCTCAGGCATTGGAATGGGCTGCCCAGAGAGGGGGTGGATTCCCCATCCCTGGAGGTTTTTCAGGTGAGCTTGGCCGTGGCACTGAGTGCCATGATGTGGTAAAGGGACTGGAGTTGGCCCAAGGGTTGGACTTGATGATCTGGGAGGTCTTTTCCAACCCAATCCATTCTATGATTCTGTGATAATGGGATGTAAAATAAAAACCTCCATGAAGTGAGGAAATTCCCCACAACTGCCACCCAGTCAGTGTGATTTTAATGGATGTGAAGCCCTTTCTGCCAGCACAGACTCAGCTCACTGAGCAGTTTGGTATTTGCAAGCCTCATTAAATACATACACTTACTATTTCCAGTTGCAGTGAAAACTGAGATATTTTTAATGCCTCCTTTTTGAAAATAGCTCAACCTACAGCATCAAATTGTGTCATGCATTGCCAAATAAAAATAGTGTTATCAGCCTTTATTTGATGCTGCTGCCAGAGCAAGGCAGTGCCAGGCTCAGAGCACAGGGATGCTGAGAGGCCTGAGCTGTTTGTGGGGCAGGCATGGAACTTACTCAGAAGTTCTCTAAAATGTGACAAGGGGCATTAGTGTTAAACTCCATGGAAGAGAGAGTATTTTTGATAGTTTATGTTCCTATGACTTTTTTTTTTTCCTACAATAAAGGTAGAGGAAGTTATCTGGGTAATGAGGATTAACAAAGATAGAGAAAAAAAAATAAAGATCCATTTCCAATGTTTTGTTATTAGGCCTTACCAAAGAATTTAATAAGTTGAATTTTCCTATTAATGCAATTGAAAATTTAATGAGCTTCTTAATTTATGACTTCACTAGGCTTGAATTATAAAACAATAACACAAGCTGCACTCTAATTGCCTGAGTGTGTCTGAAGATGACAGTGTGTTTAGGCTTTCACTTTAGCATCTAATCTAAATATATTAACAAATAGCACAAAAACCACTGCAAAGAGACAGGACAGAATTAATTATTTTTTTGTGATAAACAAAGCCATTCTATCACAGCCTCATCCCTACTGGTACATTCCAAAATGTGATGGAGAATTTCCAAGCTCTTTGCTTAATATTAATACAGTTCTGTGGCACTTTTGAGGGCTTGTTAAGAAAGATTATTCCCACTAAACCAATAAGGTGAGACAAGGCTGAGCTGGTGGTCTCATGGAGTGTTGGGGGCTGAGCCAGGTCTGAGATGTGGAGTGACTGAAGCAGGATTGTAGCTCCAAGCAATATTACAATTTTTTCCCAAAAAAATCCTTAATAGCAGGGGAAGATGATGCCTCCTCTCACTTCCTTCGTCTGCACAGCCTGAACACTCTGCCTGCAGTCCTTTCTGGTGGGGAGAGATGAGGAAGGCCTTGGTTGTGTCTTTGTTCTCCAAGTTGCAGTGATTGTTCTCTGATCTTCCTGATCACGTTTCAAGTGTCTTGCCATGAACTGGAATACTTATAACTGGTTCAGTGTACCAGCTTTGAGGAGTGCTGACCCATCAAGTCTACTACAGGCTAAAATCTTGGGGCTTTTCCTAATTTAGTTCAGAAAGCCAGTGTGGGCAGAGGAGAGAAATCTGCAGACTGTGTTGTATATTCCTAGAATTTTCAGTCCCAGTCAGACTGCTGAACAAAGAGTTTGCTTCATGCAATCATCAGTTTTTTAAAAATTCTCATAAGCAAAACTTCCTTTTCTGGGGTGTAAAAACGTATTAACAGCATTTTAAATATATTCTGTCCAATTCATAAAGTTTATGAATCCAAACTATGGTTAAATAATGCCCAAGGTCATGGGTTTAACCCCCTGTGTGGGCCACTGACTTAAGAGTTGGACTCGATGATCCTTGTGGGTCCCTTCCAACTCAGAATAGTCTGTGAATGCAGCTTTCTACACTGAAATAAAAACACTTCCTGGTTACCAGGGGGAAGCTGTTCTTTGATTTAGTGTGGATTAGTGAAACCACTACGTTTGAAATTTATCTCCCATTATCCCAAACAAAAATTCTCCTATCAGATAAAATAAAAATAAAAAGGTATTAATATTTAAGAGTTTTGTGCTCTTTCGTGACAGTTTAATAATAGTATTAACTACAAAGTTGTTACATTACACAGGAGTCGATATGGCAACTTTATTTTTTTAAATTGCCTTTACTGTTTTTTCACAATAGCAAATACATAAGGAAAATTAAAACACTTCATATTGCATTATTAGACTGAGGGGGGATCTCTTGGTTTGGGGAATTTAAAACCTACTATGATGGATGCTCTGATAGCCATAGAAAATACATTGCAGAAAATACCATTATAACTGCATGTTCCCAAAATGAGAGCTTTCTAAGTTAATTTGGTGTTTTCATTTCATGAAAAGTTACATTTTAACCTTGAATCAAAATCCTGGTTTTGCCTGGCTCTTAACTGAATAAGGCAGTAAAGCAGGTCTTTTATTTTGTCCTTGGGAAGACAGGTTTGTTGCTTAATTACCTGCACCTTTGCACTCTGACACCTGGAATAACACTAGCCATAAATTTAAATTTTTATTATACCTGTCTACAAGTCTTACCATCAGGTGGTTGTAAAGTTGGGGCAAACACAAAAGTTTCAGAGTTCAAGTCAACTCCTGTTCAACTCCAATTAGCACCCTACATAACACCTATTAACTCTCCCCTGAAGGACAATTAGTCCAGTAGTACAGTTGGGAACTTTTTAAAAGGTCCTAAACCTGTGTGGCAAAACCAAGCAGATTTCTGGAGTTTCTGGTTGCTGGAAGAAGGAGTGCATCACTTTTGCAATTGTATGGCTCTGCTGCCAGGTGATCTATTGCCAAAATACAGAAAGCTCATTGCTAGTGATCTCAGTGGCAGGTGGTGGCTCCTTCTTCAGGTGACAATCCACCTGCTGCAGAATTTCACATGCTTTGGTGGGAGAGCTGAGTGATGGGGAAGGCTGTGAATCACTAATGGGTATCTAACACTGCTTAAAGATAAGCAAATTGTTTCTATCATTCAATGTACTGATTATTTTGAGGGCAATTTGTTGTTTTGCAGTCAGGCTCAGGGTGTGAGGGAGGGGAGGAAAAGAAAGAAAAGAAGGATGCTGTTTGTATTCAAGCAGTGTCCCCTGGGCTGTCCTTCCCCTCCCTCCAAAGGGAAGGCAGAGGGGAAGCACATGAAGAGAAGCAGTTCAGGGGCTGAGTGGGCCATTTGTCACTGCCAAGATCCATCAGTGATACAGGATTACAAGAGGGAACAACTGAAAGGTTAAGGATTTATCTAGAACATCTGAAACGGATATTAAACTGAGATCTATAGCAAAGTGCTTAATGAAAATTAATGTTTACTGTCTTAGCTACTGTAAAAGAAACTTGTTCCTTTTCCAGGAGCCATCACTGACCTCTTCACTTGCTGGCAACACTTAGGAGCAGGTACATATGTTTAACATTTGTGTTTTGACTTTACTGGGCAGAAATTTAGAAGAGAAAATAAACATGTTCTGAGGAGTGAGGTGCTGTAAATGGTGGGGCAGCAGCTGCAGGAGCTGAGTGTGGGAAACAGGTTTGGAGTGTCTAAATGTGCTTCACTGCCTGCCAGGATTAAGACCCTCTGAGCAATAAAAACTTTCATAAAAACTCATAAAGGCAGTTTTATTAGGTTTGTAGAGCCATCACCAGGATTTCCCTTTCAATATCTACATAATGACATGCTTTTTAAAAGAGTTACAGGCCTGCAAAGTTCTAGGAGGCATTAAAAGACGTGCAGTTAAGGGCGTGGTTAGTGGTGGGGCTCAATGACTGCAAAGGACTGTCCCAACCTAAATGATTCCACAGGTCTAGTAAAGATCAGTGAGAAACTAAGAGCCCGTGGGCAGGAGTGTTATAAGCCNAAGAAAGAAAGAAAGAAAGAAAGAAAGAAAGAAAATATTACAATTTCCATGTTGTTCTTTTAGCCTTAAGCATACCTTATCTATTTTACCTCTGAATTTAGACAATAAAAATCAACTAAAATATTTTCTGCTCTTATTAAATGATGTTTAACAAGATTTGGGTTCTTAGTGCTGTACCTTACTGTCTGAAACACCACACAGATTTCCACTTAATTTAAAATAACTTTTACTTGGAATGGAATCACAGTATTCTTATAAAAATATAGGGTACAATGTGCTCATTACTCTGTCTCTCAATTTCAATAAAGGTGATGTGTAGAAGGATGAAATTTTTATTCAATAATTTTGAACTAGTAGCAGCATTTTACATGTCATGAATATTTGGACATTCATTTGTGTTAAATACAGATAAATATAACTAAATGCAGTTGAATCTAATGGCATTCTTCACCTGACCCAGGGGTTTTGCATTCCTTTAATTTAGTATTCAATAATTCTCTAATTCAGTAACAAGTGAATCAAGGTTCCTCAGTCTCTGTGTAGATTTAAGGCAAAAGAAATCCCTGTCTGGATTTCTAATTATTTATAAGTTTATTGCTTAAACAAAGCCTCATACAGATAAGGGAAGGCAGAAAAACATTCAAAACATTAGAAATCCTAATAGGCAGTTCTTTTCTCTTAAGATGTTTGCATAAATTCACTTTGGCTATTGTGGTGCCTTCGGGGTGTTGACAGAGAAGAAAGAGAACCCCGAGAACAAGGGACAATTTGTGCAAAGCAGTAAAACAGCCTCATTCCTTCTGGAGGACTCCAAGAGGAGTGTGGGGGAAGCAAAGATACCACAGCAAGTTTTAGATCTCTGTAGTCTTAATATAACAGGGAGAAATTTCTTTGTGTTTTTTTACTGACAAAGTTGAAATTCTAACTAAAAATTACTGGAACACACTTACTTTAAACAGTGTTAGTTATGCAGATTTTGAGAATAAGACCAGAAAGTAATATTAAAAAAAAAAAAAACCACACTAAAATGACTTGATATAATAGTTGCATATCCACATCCAAATTAGTCTGAAACATTCTATAGAATCAAATAAAACTGACAAGCCTCTACATTAAAAATCACACAAGTGGTTCACATACACACAAATCTAATTTTCAGCAGGAATGTTTCCATTCTCTACATCAGTTATTCCACTGTGGCACTTGAGGTGAGACAGAACACGAGGCCAAACAGTTGGACAGTGGGATTTGCAAATCTGTCCCAACAAAGAGGATACCCAGTAAGAGCCCAGGGGAAATATCTGTGTCAGCAGCCTGTCCATCAACATTAACATACAAACACAGGCAGAACCTGGGAGAAATCCCAAGACAAACAAGGTGACACAAAACATGCCAGGAGAACCTTTGGGGCAGAAGTTAGAAGGGGAAAAAAAGGTAATTCCTTGTTCAAAAGCACTGCTTGTGATCAGCAATTTAATTCTGAATTAAGGAGACCACCCTTGCAATGTTTGCAGGGCACCAGCCCCTGCTGTTCATGGCTAATCAGGTAACACTGTGAGGAGGGAACATGATTGTTATTTTACAGCTGGGGACACAGAGGGTCAGGGATGGACCCAAGCCCACAGACCAAGTCAAGCTCATCACTTTATATTACATGACCTTTGAAACCTCCCACACTGCAAACTCTTGAAAATTAAGTGCATTTAAAACATAATCAGCCAAACACAAAGTGAGTGTTGCCTACATTAAGTAACTATCTTGGTTTTAAGTCTCAGAGAGAGGATCACCCCATTTCCAGCCCTCCTCCCATGGCACTGGGGAGAGAATCCAAAGAGTAAAAGTGAGAAAACTCCAATTGAGATAAAGCCAATTTAACACGTAAAGNGGCTGAGGGAGCTGGGGGTGTTTGTGCTGGAGAAGAGGAGGCTGAGAGGTGACCTCAGCACTGTCTGGAACTGCCTGAAGGGAAGTTGTGGCCAGGTGGGGGTTGGTCTCTTCTCCCAGGCACTCAGCAATAGGACAAGGGGGGCTCAAGCTCTGCCAGGGGAAATTGAAGTTGGAGAGCAGAAAAACTTCTTTGCAGAGAGAGTGCTCAGGCATTGGAATGGGCTGCCCAGAGAGGGGGTGGATTCCCCATCCCTGGAGGTTTTTCAGCTGAGCTTGGCCGTGGCACTGAGTGCCATGATCTGGTAAAGGGACTGGAGTTGGCCCAAGGGTTGGACTTGATGATCTCGGAGGTCTTTTCCAACCCAACCAATTCTATGATTCTGTGAAAAGCCACACACCCCAAGGAACTCATTCCTCCCTTCCCATGGGCAGGCAGGTGTTCAGCACAGCCCATTTGGTGTTAACATTCCTTGGGAAGACAAATGCCATCACTCCAAAGATGCCCTTCCTCCTTCTTCCCCAGCCTGTATCTCCAAGCAAACCAAGAAGCTCCTTCACCCCTTCCCAAGGCTGGGCAGGTGCTCAGCACCTCCAGGAGAGCAGGTCCCCTCTGTCTCACACACAGCAGGGACTTGGGAAGGCAAACCCCATGACTGCCATTGTCCCCCCTCTTCCTCCTTCTTCCCCCCAGTTTATATCCCGAGCAGGATGCCCTGTGCTGTGGAACCCCCCTGGCTCAGCTGGGTCACCTGCCTGGCTGTGTCCCCTCCCCAGCCCCTGAGCACCCCCAGCCCACTGGCTGGGGGGGAGGGACAGCAAAGGCCTTGGCTTTGTGTGATCCCTGCTCAGCACCGACAAAACCAGCCCTAGATTATCAACCCTGAGCACAAATGCAAAACACACAGAGCTACTCAGGGAAAATGAACTCAGCCCAGCCAAAACCAGCTCAGAAACAGCCTCTGAAATTGCCTGACCCATATGTAGCCAGTTACTAACAGTAGATTACTTCAGATTTTTTCTTCTATTAATTCACTTCAAGACAATATCTGCTGACTTGTGATTTGACAGAATGTCTTTTTGTGAAACACACCATTATAAAATGTCATGACACCTGGTCTCCACAGACACAGTTCTCAACTGAGCCTTTTAGGGGCTTTTCAGGGGCTTCAACCCCTGTCGTTAACTAAATCACTTGACTGCATCTAATTTTATGTGCTTTTACTCTATTTGATGTTTTATTTCTCAGTCCTCTTTGTCATGGGTTACAGTTATGAGGTAGTTGTGGAGAGAAGGGAAGAGGAGCAGAAGAAGGGAAAAGGGAAGAGGGATGCAACTATGTTTACATTAACAATATTTAAACTAAACTTGTGCAAGAATATTCAAGTTTCAGGAGGGACCATATTCAGAGCTATTTTTTCACACAGTTACACACAATCCTAAAACCTGTACACACCATGCAAACTATCCAACATCACACACCTATAGCTACTTATTAAGTAAAAGATATTTCTTAAAAATTGCTAGATCTAAACCATCTTAATGCAACTTATTTTAACTTTATAAAAAAGCTCTATTAATGTTATTCTGCAGGGCTTCTGCAGATTTCTTTTTTTTGTTTCTGCACCAGCTGAAGGCCTGTAGACAAATTCCATTCTTATCTTAGCAGCTGGCACCTGCAAACCGGTCTTTGGTTTGCTAGCCTGAAAATGTATGAATCCTAACAATAAAATACAAAATTAGGCACTACCAAAAAGATCTGAGGCCCCAGGGTTGCAAAAATACACTCAGACTTTATACCAGAGGTGCTGTATCTAAACCTTTAGGACATCAGAGCTGCTCTGTGAAAACAAAGACTGCAGTGGATGACTGGGTGTTTCAGCAGGCTGCCCAAGCCCACCCCCAGCAGCAGGCTGAGCTCAGCTCCTCAGCCCCAGCCTGGCTCAAGAACACACTGCCAAGCTCTCCCACTGTGGATTTCTTTTATTGCAAATGGCCTTTGAAAGCCTGGTCTGAAGAGTCTGACAGTCACCAAGGAAATCACTCCCATGCCTTCTGCCAGCATTTCCTGTCAGCAGATTGGCAATTACCACTTTTCTTAATGGGGAAAAAAAGGAAAATTATGTCAGTTGAAAGGCTGGAGCCTCGTTTGTTTATAAGCACAATTTGAATCTATAGCTTTATTCAAGAGGGAGCAAATTGAGATCAGATCAAGCTTGCCATAATTTCAGTGACTTGATTTTATTAAGGTAAGATATTCCTCTTCTAAGATGATCAGCCCTGCACCACATACAAACCCTGTGAGTGCAAATGCACATCTCTTCAGTTCCTCTGGGTAATTGGCACGAGGAATTCTCCAAGGAATACACTCAAGGATTTCATTTCTGTGCAAGCAAAGCAAATGCACAAGGAGTTATGGGGAGGGATTCAAGGCCATGCTGCTGTGCATCTTCTCCAAATAAATGGGATCCCTCTGTCCTGTGTAGCAAAAAGCCTAGAAAAGCTGTCTGAAGTTGCATTTCAGCTCCACCAGACAAAGTGCAGAGCATCTGGGAGAGCAGAATCTGCCACTGCATGAAAAGCCCAAACCCAACTCCTGCCAGAAGGCTTGAGTCGCCTTCAGATGGAAAAGGAAATCAAAAGGGGCAAAAAGCAGCAAAGATTTGCATGAGGAAGCAGAGACAGACATTGAAATTTATTCTAAAGGAAGATGCAAAACATTTTTATTTCTGACTTGGTCCTTGTGTTTTTGACATCGTTACTTTTTGGATAATTAAAGCTTTTCCTACAGGGCTTTATGACAGTTTTATAAATGCTGCCCCATTTTATGTAAGGAGAAAAGGCTGGAAAACAGTGAGAGTGTGTGAAGTAGTGATGTTCTTTTCCATGCATGATCCTGATGGGTTCAGTTTTTCTTGAGGCAGAGACACAAAGAAATGAAAACATGTGACCAAAACTTTATTCTGAGTATTTTTTAACACACACTTATTCTCCTTTACTGAAGTTCTTGCAGAAATCAAAAAAGGCACTGAAAATTTTATCCAGTATTCTTTTCTTAAATAAAATTTAACAGGGAAAAACCTTGCTTTTTGCAAGCTCACAGCAGTTTTCCAAAAGACATGGAGCACTAATGCCCACTGCTTTCTGAGAAAAGTACAGTGAGAAGGTCCAGCATGAGGGAAGAGATGAGCAGAGCAGTTTACCATCACTTGTAAAAAGCAATAATGTGTCAGTTCTTGCTCTGGTACCCACTGAAGTAAATGCCAAATTTTTTATAGTTGAAAAACCAGTGCTATATGGTCATAAATAACTATTGCTTAGACAGAAGCCACAGTTCTAATACTGTAATAAAAGGGGGGTTTAACCCATGCTTCTAGCTCCAGTTCTCAGAGTAGCAAGTCTTCAGGCAGTGGAGTTCAAAGGTTTTAAATATTCTATTTCTGAACAACAAGTATAAAACTGTAGGGAACTCAGTGGAGATCAAACATAAATTATTTTCTTTTTCCCCAATGGATCAACCATAAGACCATGAGAAGACCACCAAAGGAGATTTGCAAATAATAAAAGGTTTGTTTCTGATGAACACTATTCATTTCACATGTAGCAGACACCTGCAGTTACAATGAAGTCACAACTTTGAATGTGTTTAACATAAAATCAAAAGTGGAAATAAAGACTGAAATTAACTGACTTGCCACAGGTAAAATATTGATTAATAATGAATCCTCTTTAACTGTGTGCAAGGCACCAGGTGAACCACAGTGATGTTGGAATGCTCTGGACAGTGATTGGCATAGAAAAGCCATCAATGAAATCAGACACTTTCACACACTTTCATCAGCTAAATCAAAGTTCTATTCCCAGCTAACCATATTCAGCAACCAATTGGCTACTCACTGTTTGTATGCACTGACTCACAAAATCAGAGGATTCAATTGTCATAGCAACTGGATCCCAAATTTGGGTTGTCAAGGTAGATGCAAACAATTCCATCTCAATATAGAGCCCTCCCTGGGCTGATGGACCACTCTCCTCTGGGGTTCTAGAAAAACCAGCAAGTGCTGTTGGTGTGAATGAAAAATGCAGATGTGCCCATAAAATGGCAGTGGCAGAGGGTTCTCCCTTCAGGTGCCACTGATGGTTCAGTGACAGAGAGAGGCAACCACAGCAGAGCCCTCTGGCTCCTGCAGCAGAACAGGGAGCACCTGTAGGAACCAGGGAAGAGTGACCAACTGGAGCAAACCTGCCTTTTCCCCCTGCCATAGCAGATGGGACCCCTTGAGAGGACCAGTGTGGCTCATCCAGGTGTGTAGGTGAAGAGAACCCCACAGAGGCTGTTTGTCTGTTTGTCTGTCCCCCACATCCCTGTCACACCACAGCTCCTCTCTTACCTCTCTGCCAGCTCCCATTTTCTGTGCTGTGCAGAGGAGGGGAAGGAGAATGCAGTGACCTGACAGGGGAGTGAGCAGATGAGCCATTCCCTTCAGCAGCAGCTCCCTGTGCCCTCTGACACCAAAGTATTTGCAGTCAGCTGGGGGTAGAAAAATAATGCTGGAATGGAGAGTTGTGCTGGGCAGTGTGTAGGGAGAGAGGCACCAAAGGCTCCCCCAGTGCCAATAGTGAGGTGCCAATGGAGCAGACCCTGGGATAGCCAGGTCCTGCTGGCAAGAGCTGTGAGCAGTGGTTAACACAGCAAATGTCCTCCCAGCCCCACTCCTGCTGAATTGTCTTACAATGTTCACATGATAAAATGCTTCTTTAAGGTCAATCCACATGCCCTGTAGCACCTGGACTTGCCAGACAGTCACACACCATGGGAAGCAGTAAATGCCCTCAGCAAGGCTTGTCCACTTCAGACTTTCCAGGTGGCCCAATTTTCACTGACATCCATAGCCAAGGAGAAAACATGAACATCAAACTGCTGCTTTACTGATGGAGAAATTGTGAATTCCAGAAGCTTCAAAACATCTTAACTTGGCCTGCACTTTCCTTTAAAAATACCAAGCTCACTAGAACTCAAGAATAGCACTTTGACTCTTTCTATCTGGGTTGTCAGCTCAGGACAAGTCCCAGGTAGCACAAAATGTCACCTGGATCTTGGGAATAGTCAGCACTCAGGTTTTGAGCAGAGTCATTTCCCACTCATTCTTGCCAATATGAAAGTCAACTCAAACCACGATTCTTATGTAAGCAAATTGTTCTACCCCTCAGTCACTAAAATCTGGCTGAAGGAGTGCAGGTGAGCTCCTTACCAAGAAAACCCTCCAGGAAGAAGAAGAGTAGAGCCAGTGAGAAGTTACTAATTGCAAACCCCCAGGGCCCTTCACTGCTCAGGAGGAAGAAAGGGCCTGGCAAAGAGCTCCACCCTGTACACATCACTCTCCAAGAACTGCTTGTTCCTCACAGGTCACAAACTGAAGCCTGTCCATCCCTCCTTCTGCACTAGGTTTTGTAGCTAAGCTGCAGGTGTTATCTGCTTTTGGTTTTTGTTTTGCTTTTTTTAAGGCTCCATATTGATGTCTTCTACTAAGGAGATTTGTCAATAATTAACTATGAGAACAGGACAAAGGGAAACTCCATCAGTTCTAGTTAATTGATTGTAACATAATAATAGCCAACATTTGGATACACATCTGTGTTATTTGATCTACAGCCAATCTATCAAAGCAGGGAACTTCAGCACTCAGGGGCATGTCTGTGTAGATCTACCTTTCAAATTTTGCCTGCAGCCTTTTCTCTCTGCATTTGTGCTTTCTTTCCCAAAGAAACATCTCTACAGAGTGACATGAAAGCAGCCCAGAATTCTGCCTGTATTACTTTGTCTCCCCTCCAGTAGAGAGACCACTGAAGTTTTCATGTCCTACTTGCACATGTCCTGAAATATTTCTTGGGTTCCAGGTGAGCTATTCTAACTAGATATGTGAAGTCAAATTCCATTCAGTGCTTGCTTGAAATTCACTGAAACTCCTCTGGTTACCTGAACGGTTCTTGCAGGTTACTAAATATAAATGCAGTGCTATATTTTAAAGCTTAGCTTTTACTTTTGAATAAATCTGGAAAAGGGGAATGTCCTTGCCAAAGTCATGCTACGAAGGCAATATGCAAATATTAAATGTGAGAATGAAGAATAACTGAAAGGTATTAAGTAGAAATTGCAAGTAACTGCTGACAGTACCTGAAAGCTAATGATGCTAATTAACAGTATTCCCAGGGACAGGTCCACAGAAGGAATGGGGAATGCACAGGCTTGACTTTACCACCTTCTTAATTTATATTCGATAAGAATTCTATAAAGTCAGAAAATGGCAAGTTTTAATTAGTATGCCTAAATAGCAAAGAAGACAAAGTAAACAAGTAGTCATACCTTCCTCATAATACATTCACAAACAGCTCATCCTGTCCTTTCAATTAAGCTTGCACTATAACGAGACCATTTCCTTGATCAGGTCCCACGGAATCAGAGCAGGTGGAAGTCACAGGATTATTTAGTCAGGGAGAGGGACTCAGTATCTATTGGAACACTGAAAAAACACAGCAGGACGTGTTTGCCTCTAAGGGTTCACATACCTGTTGCAAGTCAAAGAAGTATCAGGGCTTCCAAATTCCAATTAATAAAAGAATCTTTTCTTCAAACAACTTCCCATCTCAGCAGTGGAGTAGAGCACAGATAGCAGAAAGCCTCATCATAAAGTCTGGAGGTAAATTTAAAATTTTCTGGACCAAACTAACTCCACAGTTTCAGATATCACTCAGCTACCAAAGTCACTGCAGCTATGAAGGACTTACCAGCATGGCACAGCAATACTTTGAGTTTGGATTCAAAAGGAATTTATTCCCCTAAAATGCTACCATTTCTGTTTCTGCTTTTCTCCTGCTTTCACCTTGATGAATCAAAGAATTTCCAAGGCAAGCCATAAGGAAACAATTATTTCTCACATGAAGCTGTATTTAGAATAACAGAAAGAAAAACCACCAGAATTTTCAGAAATTTCTGACTAGTACACAACACAGAAGTGTGCACAGCAACACAGGTACGAGGCACGTTGTCCCAAGGGTACAAAGTCTTTGTGAGGGGGAAACAACAGCAGGAAACAGGTGGGTGTTTGTCTGAGAAACATCGGGTAGGCATAAACACTGCCCTCAGCTGGCACCAAATTTAGAAACAGTGGGCACAAAGCTCCACACTCTGATCCTTTACAGCCCTTACTCCAAGAATTCCGTACTGGAAAAGGCAGAGGAAGCCCTGTGTGAAGGATGGCCTGAGTTTCAATGTCAAGAGGCCTCTGCTCCAAGAGCATTGGCTGCAGCCAGCTGGGAGTCCAGGGGGAGCAAAGACACCAGGGCAGCAGCCCCAGCTCAGCACTGGGCTCCAGAGTGACACTCTGGGCAGTTCTGCTCCATCCAGACCTGGCTCCTGGTGCCACAAACCGACTGGGAATGCCAAGTTCTTTGACAGTGTGAAAATCCTCAAGAGGCAAACACTAAAAGTCACTTGATGTGTGTACTGATCTCTACTTTGGCTCCCCGATTTGTAATTTTTTCTTGTTCAAACTGATGGATGAACCGAATGTTTTTAATTATTTCCAGGCTATGCCCTTCAGAATTGCACTGCCTTCCCCACATGCAGTACTTCTGTCCAGAGACTCCCTTGCTTCATTAAGATGGAAAGTCATTTCAGTTACCAAAAGCCAGAGTAATCGTGTTTTAATCAAGTGAAGTGCACACAAGCTGCTCCCATGCCAAGTGCCTGTGCCTGTGGGGTGGAGCAACCACAGATTCACCTTGGAAATGCCACCCAGGGCTTCACTGAGCTCCAACAGCTGCCCCTCTGGGTGGAAAAGCACAAGATCAATAGGAAGTCATTGTGTGGTAGGACAACACCAGCACAGCAGAGAGTTATCTCTCTGGGAATTCTCTTTCACCACAAGAACTGCTAAGGAATAAATCACAAGTTCAAAATTCATCAAATAGATGGCATTTAAACTATTAGAAATTGCATGCTTGGCAATGGTAGGATTGAAACAAAAAGCTAAGAACTAAAGGAAGAATTTGTTACCTGATTTACAAAGGAACTCACACAAGAAAGAAGGCTTAAAGAGATTAAAAAACCTCCGTGCTTGGCAGCTTGGCAAACTTCTTATGCCTTCCCAAAATAGGGAGGAAAAGCAGCTCTTCACTCAGAGTTACACTTTACTTAGAGCTCCACAGGGCTACTTGGGAGAGTGGGAAAGAGCCACAGGAATATTCCATCCTTTCCCTCTGTGCAAAGGTAATAACCATGAAACCTGTTCTTTGGCAGGGCTCAGCCATGTATCATTTAACCAAAGCCTTCCCTGCCCTCCCCCACCTGGGGCAGGTGCCACCACATTCCTGCAGCTGCTCTGGGCACTCAGAGATCAGACTGCACAGAGTCCCTGGGCTCTGCTTCTGTCCTCATGCACAATTTAAGGTGTGCTACTGCTTTGGTAGCTCTTTTTTCCTTGGCCTCATTAATTTCCTCAGTATTAAAGTGAGATAATGGGTGTGTAGCTTAGATGGAGCTTTTCACAGCATTTTTCCTAATCAAATACACTATAAATTTAAGTTAGCAAAAGGATAAGTACACAGCATATAATTAAAAAATTTAAGTTAGAAAAAGGATAAGTACGTAGCATATAATTAAAACATACACACATACAAAGTCTGTTCTATTAATAAGGCCTCAATTTTTTTAGAAAATGCTTTCATTTTAGCTGTTTATATATTTCCAAAGTATTCTGAATGTGTACACTACAACTATATTTTAAATATGAGTAAAACCAAATCATTTACAAGGTAGCAATCTTTCAAAATATTTAAGTTTCTTTAATGAGTAATTGAATTCAAATGGGGAAACAATTGGACACCAGAGTAAGTTTGGACCAGATAAGGGCAGGTCTTTTATACTGTACAAGGTAAGAGTTCACTCTAAATTACACACACAAAAAAAAAATCTGACCAGTTTTTTGGGGAAAATCCTTTTCAAACTGAAATTCTGTCATGCTTGTCAGAACTCTGAGTACTGCCTGTTACTCATTCTGCAATTAAGTACACGCTGTTGTCTCTGAGTAAAGCCCTAAGATGGGGTGTGTGGACAGGACACCTGGCACAGATGGTGATGCCATGGCAGAAATGGTCCTTCCAGAGGACACTGCACAAGCCCCTTCAGATGAAGAAAACAAGTGCACACTGTGCACAGAACCCCAGGAAGGGAGGAGTTGCAGATGCAGACCCAAAGTTATCATTTTTATTAAAAAATATTTTAGCTGTAGTTGAGCCTCAAAGCAGAAAAAAACACCAGAGGCAAAACAAAATCAGGTCTTGAAGCAGAGACAGAGGAGGAGGCAGAGATGTAAAACTATATAATATTACACCAGGAAGATAAAGGCCATTTTATTCTGTTGCTGATAGCATTTGGAAAAGAAAGAACAAGCAAAGCTCACAGTGGGTTTCACTGGATGAAGCACAAAGCCCATATTTCATGAAAGACAACAAAAGCAGCCCTAAAACCCAGGCCAGGCTCAGGTCTGGCAAATGATGGTCACACAAGGGAGGAGGAGAGAACACCATGAACACTGACACAGTTGATAGAACGACTCCATCTCTCAGCTCCTCCCTCTCTGAGCACCCTGAGGTGTTGGGCATCCTCATGGCTGGCACCCAACACTCATGAATCACTGCCTGCCTCTGGGTGCAGACACCAGGGCACAAAAATACCACCTTTTTGGCAATAACATTGTGGTAAAATCACAGATAGAGAAGATGTAGCATAACATTAGATTTAGATTTTGATTGGTACAGTAGATCTGTGCAATGTAACTTCCTCAAGTTCCCTGCACTTCAGAGGGTTTTCTCATGTAGATTTAAATCTGAAGTGACAGACTGTATCGTGAGAAAGACAGCAAAAAGAAGCCAAATTTAGCTGTCACAAATCCAGAAAACATTGAAGAGATTGGCAAGTGCTTCACCAAACATTTACATTAAGCATGAATTATTGTTCTGATTACATCTTAAAGCCAGTAATTGAAAAAAAATCTTTCTAAATGGTTACTCATCTCCTAGCATTTATTTTTAAATTTTTTTAAGCAGAACATAATAGTATCAAGTGTTAATCTCTCAAATAACTTACCTTTATGAAACAGTCATACAAAAACATTATTAGTCAAAATTAATTGCCAAATAGATGGGTCTTATGCCTGCTCTTGGCACTTTTGTGGGATTTTTTTAATTATTAGCCATGCAGAAAATTACCAAATTTAACATTCATTACACAAAGTGTGTAGGTTTGCTACAAGGTATCCCAGCTCCCCTTAAATCAGGACAAATGACCACAAGTGAAAGAACTAACCCTGACTTTTACATTATAATTTGGACACAGCAAGTGCTCCAGTTCCTGCAGCTGATTCCATCCAAGGTACTTGCTCAGTTTTGTGGCAAGTGACCAAAAGTCTTTCCTCACCTATTTATGTTTCCTACTGTAAAAGGCTCAAAATAGGTTCAGAAAGGGAACAGAACTGTAGATGCCTTCCCATCCTATGAGTTAAGCAGCTACTCCAGTGTATTAATGATGTCTTAGAGCAAAGGCCAAGCAGCTCAAATGGCTTGAAATTACACCCTGAGGCTGAGCAGAACAGAAGAGGTTACACCTGCTGAAAAATGCAGCATTCTCATGGCATAAGGAGATCACCCACAGTCCAGGATCAACGCTTTCCAAGTGCTGGTGCTCAGGGAGTGGGGCTTTTCTGGACAGCAGTTTCCTGGCCTGCATTGCTCTGTAAAATACTACACAACAGCAGAATAAATGTGGTTCTTTAACTGATCACATCAGGAACTGGGTAATAGCTCAGCAGCATCTCCTGGAGCCTGGGGCAAAGGAGTCAGCTTGGATCCTCCAGAACCCTCAGAAGGAGGCTATGGACCAGCTTTATTTCTGCTTTAATTTGCAGCTGAATACTTTTAAGAAGGTGCTAGGACAAGACTCCTTCTGTAAGATGTCTAGGACTTGTTTCTGATAAAGTAGAAATAATATGCCCTTTACTTTTAGTAGGCACAGAAACACAATATCCCACAGCACCTTCACTGGAGTTTATTGATAACAAATTGCTGTAGTGGAGTTAAAGCTCAAAGATAAGCCACAAGTGTAATGAACACTGTTAAATGAGCTCTCAGAGCACAGAACAAACCACAGCGATTTCGCTTGGACTCTACTACAAATACCACTTTGCAGCTCTGATTTAAAAAACAAAGCATGACTGATCATCTAAGTTGGACTGGCTACTTCAGCTGCAGTAAGGTACAATGTGAACTGTCATGCAAGGGGTTTCTGAGAGCTTTCCTAGTGCCATGAAAATCAGCCTGATGGGACTGAGCTCTCCCACTGATGCTTTCATTTAATGCTGTGCAATGCCTTTACCTGCAGCTGTCCCTGTCCTAAAGGCTGTGGATTCATCATGCAGATTTATCAAACTGAGGTCTTCAAGCAGCAGTGACAGTGATGACAAGAGTTTTATCAGTTGAAAAGCCCCAAACAAATTTCATAATTAGTGTTTTCATGAGACATTCCTGTACTATGAAGTTATACTTAGCAGAGGTTAGAAACAGTAAAGAGATCCTACACATCTGCAGAAACTGTCCAGGATATTCACGTCTTTATTATTCTATTTTCAGGTAAACATCACTGTCAAAGCCAGATCGGACAAAAAACTGTTCTGTATTCATAGAATCACAGAATCATAGAATGGATTGGGTTGGGAAAGACCTCCGAGATCATCAAGTCCAACCCTTGGGCCAACTCCAGTCCCTTTACCAGATCATGGCACTCAGTGCCACGGCCAAGCTCAGGTTAAAAACCTGCAGGGATGGGGAATCCACCCCCTCTCTGGGCAGCCCATTCCAATCCCTCAGCACTCTCTCTGCAAAGAAGTTTTTTCTGCTCTCCAATTTCCCCTGGCAGAGCTTGAGCCCCCCATGCCCCCTTGTCCTATTGCTTGAGTGCCTATTTTGTTTGTCTCTCCCAAAGTCTACAAACATTGTCTCACTTATATCCAACTGCCCTGTGTGTTGCTGTGGTTTTACAGCAGAGTCCTCCATGCAAGCTGGTACTGTGGGTAATTGCCACACTCTCCAAAGCTGCAGGGGCACAAACCATACACTTCTGGTAAATACACAGAGAACAGCCTTTTCTTGGAGCTCTAACCTGGGTTATGACTTTCTTGCTCTGCTAGAGGTGTTAAGCCATCACTTTTCTCCATCTCAGTTTCCCCTGTGTAAAAGGAACATAGATACATTCATTTCATTTCACAATTTCTGTGACATCTATAAATAAAAAGGCCTTCCAAGGAGTGTTGTTGCCGTGGTTCACCATTGGTCTATTTATCATTGCATTAACAAGACTTGTTCCTGTTTTCCTTTTAGCTACCAGAGGACACACTGTTATCAGTCTAGCAAAAAAACAAACTAATGATTTTTTTTAATTTCTAAATAATTACTTTACTTTCTTTCTTTGTTTAGGGATAAAATATAACATGGGATTCCTGCAACCAAAAAAAGTAAGTTTTCAGATGTACATAAGGAAAATTGTACCCATATTCCAAGTATGGAGTACAGCCAGAGATGGCTCAGATAAGGCCCCTACACTGGAGATGAAGCACTGAAAAGGAAAAATGCATCAAAAGCTTTGCCATGAAATGCAGATTTTCCTTTTAAAATATGAATTTGATAAGCTATGCAGCTTCAATTTTATGAGGTTTTTCCTAGGCTGGATATTGCTAAAAGATACTGTAAACTTTGCATATAATAATAATCTGTATGAAATCAAACTGATCAAATGAGTGTCTTGAGAGGGACTTAAAAACAGGTGAAAGAAGAATCCTGGTGAAATTCCCCCATCTAGTGGCTGTAAGCACTGACTATGTTTATACATATAGATAGATAGATATAGATAAAGATTGAATTACACTCACTCTGCAAAGGGGTAGTATTTAAAATAGATGTAGTATTTACAAACACATACCTTTTGACTACCAGGAATAACACCTGCAGATAAGAGCAGAGTACAACAATCACTCCCGACAACTGAATAGTGTCTCACATGACAAATTATCAGTTGATTTCCCATTCTGCACATCACATACCACCTTCACTACCACAGCAGCCAACATGAGAAACCTGAACTCTGCAACAGCACCCTAAAACTTGTGTTTCATACTGATCTGTTGTGTCTGAGTTTTGTACAATAGTTACCAATTTAAGCAAGTCACCTACAAAATAATACAATCTGATTTTTATCTCTTTTGTCACCAGTGCTTTTTGTAACAAGCACTGAGCCTCTTCTCTGAGACTTGTTTAATCTCTGGCCCTTAAATAAGAATGTGACAAGATAAAACCTCCCTGACAGCACAAGTTTGTCACCTATAGCATTGCTTTTTTCAGCCAACAAAGACTAGTAAAATTGATTAAGATTTAATCTGTCACCTTGAAAGAACATGGCCCTTCTGTACATTCACATACTTTATACCTTAAAAACTGTGAAGTTCTAAATACTACTTGGAACAAATAAAGGCTGAAAATCAAAAATTTAAATTTATAAAACCTCCAAATAACCAGTAAGTACTTTGGGTCAGCAATAAACATTCTGCAACTACATCTGCTCCTCTGTTGGAACAGTCCCTAGTGGTTCATATGGCACTCTGCTCCCAGGTGTCCTCAACACAAGGATGACATGTAGCTAAACAGGGTCCAGAACCTCACTCTAATCTTAGAGGCATAGACTAGACAGGGTTTAATTCAGCTGCTTTGAGAAGCAGAAAGTAACAGAGCACACCTGGGCTTTATGCCAAAAGAAGTATTAACCAGTGAGATCCCCCTAATGAAAAAGAGCAGGTCCCAGAAACCCTTATCCATGGACATGCTTTACTTGCTCAGATTTCACTGCCCCAGTCCCAGCCAAGCTTCATTCCCACCCCTCCCTCACTGCTTCTCATCAAGCCTCAATTGCTTTGATCCCAGGCCTGTCACCCAAGCCTCCCTTGGGGTGTCCCTTCATGCTGCTCTCACCCAACCTTCTTGCTTGCCAAGCCTCCAGGTTTTCACTGCAGTCCTTTCTGCTTCCCTCTGCCTACTCCTCCTCCCTGTCCACCTTACACACTCTACAACCTCCTCCCTTCTTGTTTCACTCTGCAAAACTGCCTTCACTGCAAAGATAAAGTACTGAAGTGGAGATGGTGTTGGGAAACACACGACACAAACAAACAAAAAACCTTCTGTAGAAATTTCAAGGACAACTTATCTAAGACAAGAATATCTATCAAAATCTGGGTACACCACCTAAAACATAGTTAAGTCCAATTCTGAACTGGAAATTACCCATTCAGGCTCATCTCAGCCTTTGAATTTCATGTGAGCACAGAACAAGGTGGCAAGAGAAGAGCCCATGGCACAATGCAGGTGCAGTGCTGAGGGTTTGTGGCTCTGCATTTTGTACAATTCTGCTGAACTCTGAACATATGAAAGATCCACATGAAGCTGTGCAAGCTGTTAATGGTGACAGTCTCTCATTTACTAACATCTTTAATCTATTTTTCCTCCTCAGGACTGTGTTTCCAGCAATAACCAGGAGAGAAGATTAAGAAAAACTACTGCAGACGGAGCAGCAACAGTAAAGCAGAGCGACTCATTAGAGCCGTCTGAAAGTGAGCCCACTAAGCTTCAAAGCACAGACAGAAGGCAAAGCAGCATCATGTTTGCTATGAAAGATCAACAGAAAGGTGAAGAAACCGATTCCATCAGGCTCCATAAACGCAGGAGGAGGTTTATAATTAAAAAGAGCCCAATTCTGATTTCCATGAACAGCTCTGTTCTCAGCCTGCCCACACTTAAATCCGAGGATAAAAACAACAACAAGTGGCAAAGTCTCTATCAGATCCAAGGAGAAAGGAAGCGGATTATGAGGGAAACTTGTTCAAAATACAAGAGTAATAACAGAAGAATAATCACTCCTTACCACGTCTCTAGGATATTTGTAGAGGATAAATACAGGGTTTTATACTGTGAGGTGCCCAAAGCTGGCTGCTCTAACTGGAAACGGGTGCTGATGGTGCTCAATGGCCTGGCATCCTCCACAAGAGACATCCAGCACAACACGGTGCACTACGGTAACTACCTAAAGAGGCTGGATGGCTTTGATCACAAAGGCATTTACCACAGGCTCAACACCTACACAAAGATGCTGTTTGTTCGGGAACCCTTTGAAAAGCTGGTCTCTGCATTCCGGGACAAGTTTGAGCACCCAAACAACTACTACCACCCGGTGTTTGGGAAAGCAATCATCTCCAGGTACAGGGTCAATGCCACCAAGGAAGCCTTAAGGACAGGCTCTGGAGTGAAGTTCAAAGAGTTCATTCAGTACCTCCTGGATGTCCACAGGCCAGTGGGAATGGATATACACTGGGATCACGTCAATAGGCTCTGCAGCCCGTGTTTAATAGATTACGACTTCGTTGGGAAATTTGAAAGTATGGAAGAAGATGCAAACTTTTTCTTGCACTTAATTGGTGCTCCCCAAAATTTAACTTTTCCCAAGTTTAAAGACCGGCACTCCAATGAAGAAAGAACTACCACTAAAATTACACAACAGTATTTTGCACAGCTTTCTCCTTCTCAACGACAGCAAAGCTATGACTTTTACTACATGGATTACTTGATGTTTAACTACTCCAAACCTTTTGAAGATTTATATTGATTTGAGAGCTGGGACATTTCCAGTGTCACATCAGTTGAACTGCAAAACAAATCCAGGTGGCTTCTGTTAATATACACCTCTCTGTTAGTAAACAATTGGTCAAAGAGCAGGAAAAAAACCCAAATAGAACATAAACAGATGTTTACACCTTCACCTTAATTGCCTCCTTTTTCAAATCATATTTTTTCTATAATTTCTCCATATGAAATGTATGTACATATATGTATAATATGTCAGGGTGCCCAAATAAAGCACAGAATTTTCCATGCTGCTGTGGCCTGTGCTTGCACTGGGAGGACAGTTCCAAAGCAGGGAAACACACCTGGCAATTCTGCAGTGCAGCCAGTACTTCAAGCTCTTTAACATTTAGAAAATAAGTCTGACAGTGATGGAGTAGCAAGGAAAAAATACACTAAGTAATCTTTACAATTTGTTGAAATCTGCAAGGCATGATGCCATACACTAAACAGGCACTGTGTGTTTGGAGTTGGATGTTGATTCCTATTTCCTGATATCCATAAGTTAGTTAGGGAGAAAAAGTCTAATCACAGTCACACTGTTCAAAACCACACTGGTGAAAACAACTAATACTTCATGGCCATGTGAGAGCAGTATTAAACCAGATGTTGCAGTTTGGAGTGAGGATGTGTTCTCCCCCTCCAACATTTCCCTCATGGCACATTCATCTGCAAAAAGATAAAATGCAGGCGAACATTTGCATCTTTATAAGTGTTATTAAAATTCTTTTAATCCTTTGCATTAACATAAATCTCTGGTTTAATCTTCATAGTCACCAGGAATATCAAATCTTTCCCTCATAATAACAAGCAAGAATAAATGCCACTTCCTGCCCAACAGGGCAGTTCTTTTCATTGCTGCAAACAATTTGCACTTGCTTATTTTAGTAACAATTAGATCTGACTGAACATGCAAAAAGTATTCCAGGTGCTTGAGTTCAGTTGTTCATTTTCTGTGTTTGAGAGGGCTTTTCTCTCATCTCTAGCAGAATGTCTTGTGAGAATCAAGCACTTGGCCACCCACTGGTTCTGCAGATCCTCACCCATTCTGTTCATAGAACCCTTCTTTACATGCCATTTCTCCAGCTGACATGATGACATCTAAACTGGCCATACTGGAACAAGGATCAAACTCCACCCCAATGCCAAACCTGAACTCCTCAGTTATTTCTAGAGTTCGCATTTCCCAACCAAGAATTCCACCAGAACAGGCACTGTCTGAATGTAAACACATTTACATCTGAAAGACTTCGTTGGGCTTTCCACAACATTAAGTATTCATTGTATGAATAGGAAAAAAATACCAGCAAATTTGCACTTCTGATTCTATCAAACCAGTACTTTTCCTACCACTACCCCCTCTATATCTATTTTAATTATTTTCTAATAAAAGAGGACATAACATTTTTAATGACAAATGAAGATGAAGGCTTTGACAGGGTCTTATTTTGTCTGGGGTAACACACATTCTTTAAAAACTCCTCAATGATTTGCATGTTTATGACAAGCTGTATATGGCACAGTAGCATCTGTTTTAGTGTATCTCAAGGAAGACAGAAGTATCCTTCCAATCCTCAAAGGCACTTAATACTGGCTAGTTGCATTAATTTAACTTTGTTACTCATTTCCCAGTCCCAACTGACTAGTAGAAACAAGGCAACAAGTGGTTTAAAATCAAAAAAAATCTGTAAAGATATATTTTAAAGCCAGAAGAAGTGCAATATCTTGAACAAAATAATTCTGAGGCAGCAGACGAGTAAACTAATATTTTCATAGCAATCAAAATGTTTAAGTGAAAAGCAACAATTTTGACTAGATGATGTTAAGTTTGCAGACTGCTCATTTCCCTTTGGATTATCTTGTCTTTTCCCCCACATCTAAAATCCTGGCATTTTCATTTCTGATAATGCAATTGAATTTTTTCAGAGATGTTCATTTGGAATTCATTCCCATATTTTATCCTTCTCTTCATATAGAAATAATTCATATGGAAAATGGAAATTAAAGACAACACAAAACAATCCATTTTCAGACAAACAGCCTAGCTCAGAGGCCAGCCAGGGTAGACATTAGACAAAGTAATTTTGTCAATCCAATTAGGTGAGGTTTTTTAAATTTTTCTTGCTGTATCTTAGATAAGAGGTGAGATTTGTTCCTACTTGACTGATTACTGAGCCATCCTCCAAGCTCTCACCTTCAGGGTTTTGCTGGTTTTACTCCTGCTCTTTTCCTGCCACCTCTCTACTCACAGCTCTGCTGTCCTGGAACTCTGTCCACCCTACAAACAGCTCAGGTCCACCTGCCCCAGCACCTCCCCTCCACACACAGGGTAAAAAACCTGCCCTCCAGCCTCAGACATCCCTTCTGAGGTTGCTCCAGGACTGGAGACACTTCCCTTGATTCCCTCTGGGGGGCTCTCCATTACACCTGATACACTGAGAGCCCCCCAGATCCGCATTTCCCACCTTGGGATGGCTCAGCACAGGAGGAGGGAAGGGTTCACACCCACCTAAAGCAGGCACAGAGGATGAGGAGGGAAGTGTCCAGGATCCCTAAAGCAGGCACAGAGGAGGAGGAGGGAAGTGTCCAGGATCCCTAAAGCAGGCACAGAGGATGAGGAGGGAAGGCACACAAACACCAACAGAGCAGAATCTCAGACCTGACACCTCCAGGTGCCCTAAAGCCTCCAGCAGAAAAAGGGATTAGCACAGGTACAAAAATAAATCGTGTAAACCAGCTCGGTGTTCCTTGAATAAATCAGTAAGAGCATTTTCAGATGAGAGACCATCTAAACAAAGCCCAGCTTTTCAGGTAGCTTTTGCTGTCCTGGCACTGCCAGCTGCCAACTGCAGCCCTGCCATTGCATAGGTATTTCATGAGAACTAAACCAACCAGGGACTGTGCCCAGACCCAGCCAAGAGAAACTGCTGAACAGTGCAATGCACAGTTTGTTATCTGGCTTTGCAAAGTCTCAAACTGAAGACAGCAATAATCTTTTAATTAAGGGATAATTTAAGAACTTGACATTGGGATGCTCTGTAAATGAAATTCATTAAGATCTAAGCAAACTCATCTTCTTTGAGACCTCTGTGTATCTAAAAAAAGTCATCCTTGCAATGTGCACAAATTGAGTGATGGTGATTTGGTGATTTTTGTACTATAAAAGCCCCCCCACTAAAACAGCTATTTACCATGGCTGACTTCATACCATAACAATCACCAGCATTTGAGCACATCAGACTGCACAGGATCAAAAGAGAGGATGAATTCAGGATAGCAGATCACTTTGAGTTTGCCACAATTTATACTCAATGGTCTCAGAGGTCTTTTCCAACCTAATTGACTTTATAATTTGGTTTACAGTTTATCTTCACAATGACTGAAGCAAAGTTTTTAAAGTTTTTAAAATGTAGATCCTGAGCTCTGGTGATCCCCTTCCTCCCCAACCTCCCTTGAGCAACTAGCTGAGAAAATCCACTCTTTGGATGATCAAAAGGTACCTTTTTTTGAGAGAGAGAGATCCAGAGTGAGAGAGATGCACATCCATGGACTGCATGTACTACACAGCACATGAATTTATCCTTAGTTTCTTCACACTGCTCCTGTTTGGGCAACAGCATCTCTGTCAGCAGAAGCAAGAGCACACCTATCACAAATCCATGACCAGTTTATCTGCTTACATGCACACATATAAAGTACATGGGGAAAAAACCCTGTGCAAATAGCATTATACATACTAAGGCATTTACAGACTTACAAATGAATAGGGGAGAAATAATCCCACAAAAATTAATCAAAAAATTAATTCAAGGTATATCAAACTTATGCATAGGTTTTAAGTCAGCTTTCTTAGTTTCCTAGTACAATAATACCAATTAATTTGTCACACCAACTCAAATGGTACCACATTACCAGGACTGAACAGATCAAAACTGGTTTTTGTTGCTTTAACTATTGTTGCTTTCTTATTGACACTTTAAGTCACTGAGCTGAGATGTTGTTCTACCTCCAACAAGAAATCCCACAGGCAGCTGGGCATAGCCCAGCGAACTGCTTGGAAAAGAAACAGAACTGCACAAACCTCAGCCTCACCTACACACTTTAAGTTCACTGACACCAGAAGACCATCTGCAGCAGCAGCAGCAGTTTTGTTTGCAGAGCACAACGTGAGGGACAAGGCTGAGCACAGCTTGTTGGAGCTGACAGTGCTTCAGGGGATGATTTCCAGGTTGGCATTGCCAGTTGTGGTGATTTCAGAGCCTTCCCATGCACCTGCATACCCTGGCATAAGGAAGTGGCCCAAGCCTCATGTGGCAAGGTGCATTTTTGTCCCAAGACAACAGCTCCTGGTTAAGAAGCACCAGCAGCTTTCTTGGCTCTTGCCAATGGAAGCAGAAGGCAAGGCTGTCAATAAGCACCTCCAATGGCTTCCAGCACAATGCTGCTGTAAAAATGCACCAGAGCCAAGAACAAGAGCCTGAACTTTCTACGTCACTGTACCAGTGACAAATGACACTTGCCATTAGTGAGGCACTTTGGCCAAGATCTCTCAGAACCACCCATTCCAATAGAGGTGTCCAGGATTAAACATGCAGGAAAGAGTCAGAATGATTCAGGTTTTAAGAACAGCAGGCACTCACCCGTTCTCCATTTCTTCATCCTGAAATACATGAAAGCATTATACACAAAGCATCACTTGAGCAGGAAGGGCAAGGCAGCACAGAACATACTGACACAAGAGAGCAAGACAGATGTGACTAAGCCTTGCTCACTGCCATCCAACTGTTTGGTTAACACACTAGGAAGCATTTGACACAGTCAGTTGTGACTCATGGTAGAGAATAAGAACTAGTCCCATAGAAACAGTCAACCTTTCAAAAATATTTCCTGGTCTGGTTTAACAAAGAACTCCAAATATTTAGTTTTAAAGTAGCACTTTGGATGCACACACACATCTTAGGGGCCAACTAACATGCAAGTAGGGAGGAGCACATCTACACAGCACCTTCTATGTGGAAAAATCTTTTGAGTGTCGTTTTCCAGGCAGTTTGTGCCACAGTGATTTTTACCCCAATAAGCTTGTTAAATTATGCCATCCACTGCCATTTTTGCCACCAACTTTTTTCTTTTTAACTGAAGACACATTGCAGCAGAGGTCAAGGTTTCCATTATGTACCTACCTTGCATGAGACCCAAATTCCTCTGTTTAAATTCAGCTGTTATAGCAGACCTGGCCCTGTGTTTCAATTCAGCTTTATAGGATTCTCTGTCAGTGATCTTTTCTAGCAGTGTCATCTTTTATCCTAGAGCTTAAAATTACACTGTCAAGTTATGAAAAATGAAAGAGCCTTTCACAATCCAACTTTTCCACAATTATTTTTCCAATCTGGGATTCCTGTCCAGATTTATTTTCACTTAATGCAGGAAATTTCCTCCCAACATATCCAAACATAAGTATGTCACCAGCTGCAAAAGGTGTTAAGATTATGTTCAAGCAGAGAGAACAGCAGCATGGGAAGCAATGGCCTGAGGCAACTGCACTAAGAGCTTGTCCCAATCCATTAAACACTAGTGGAGGTGGCTTCTTTCCCAAGAAATGAAAGCTCCAGGCTACAGTTCACCTTCAAATTCATAGATACAGACTAACATACATTATGATCACAGGAGAAAGTTGTTTTATCTTTGTTTTAAGGGGGCACCCAGGCAGTATAACCCTTTCTGTGCACCACGGCGGAGCCACGGAGAAATCCCATGAAGGGGATGCCAGTCCATGCCCAGATCCATGCATTGAAGACCACAGGGCACAGTTTAACTGCCTGTTCCCATCAAATGTCAAAGAGCTGACCTGTTCCTACAGCTCTCACTCACAGCAACACTCCTGCACCCAGCAGAGGTCAGGGATGGGCACACTCAGGGCAGGTAACTGGGAGCTTTGGGCTGTTGCCTTCCTGGTTTGGGTCTGAGCTCCAAGAATTGCTCTGCTCGTCTTTGTCCATCTCTGGTGTGGAGGAAAACTCAGGAACTAAATAACCCTTAGTGTTTTACATTGTATTGCATTTACTGATCTCAAATTCATTTAATTCACCTATTGCAATATGTGTTTAGCTTGGGGGTTTTCCCCACTGATGTTACCAGAATATTTTTTTCTTAATAATACCAGAAAAAAACCCCACAAAGTCACTCCAGCACAGGTAACCTGACCAATAAAACAGACAACGTGATAGAGCAAGATGCTGCAATATTTATACAGTCTCTTATTATATTTCTCAACTGAAATCCATCCAGACATGAATCCTGCTCAAGTGACACACTGTGTACTCATCAAGGTGATACTGTCTTTATAAATCAGGCATGCAGTGACCATTTCAAGCAGTGTGGAAGACACAGCAGACATAATATGAGATGGGCTATGAATCTGACAATTTATCCATGTTTATCCTTGAAAAATGGGGTTTATTTTTATTATGCAAAGTAAATCTGAGAACTTCATTAGATCATCCCACCAAAATTGAATGTCAGGTTTATATTACAGCCTACAAAGCACACAGCAGCTGGTAATGATCAAAACATTGTACCTTGGAGTTTCAAAATTGACTATTCAGAATAAAAAGCTAAGCCTGCCACACTTGACCAAACATACAGCTTATAAACACTGAAGCTTGAACATGTGCTGAAGGAAAATGAATTTTAGAACAATTCAGAAGATGAAGTGCTGATAGTACACACTATTTATCCATTCTCTCCTCTTTCACAAGCAGCTACTTCTCCCCCACTATTCACCATTCTAGACTATGACAATACCCAGAATTACAATAAAGACTGGTCTCAAACACATTTTCCCATTCCCTAATTCCAGCTCAAAAATCTGTTTCCTTGCAGATATACCTGACCAGCAAAGTACCCTGAAGTAATACCTTCCAAAGTCCTGAGCTTCCCAGTCCAACTGGCTTTGAAGGCATTGACTCCTCTGGGGTTTTCTGCAGTAAAAAGGAAGTACTGACACAGCTGTTTAAGGGGCACTGTCCACTCACTGACTTTGTATCAACCTGGGGGTGTTAAAATCTCAGAAGTATCTGATCCACTTTTGCCTTCATTTCAGAGTTTATGTTGTAGCCTTGCAGATTCCCTGCACCCAGAATGGTTTCAAATGCAATGGGCCCGTTTCTTACATCTGCAAATCTCTTATCCCTCCTCAAACATCCTTAAAGAAGCAGGGCTGGGGAGAAGCTGCACTGCCCTGCCTGCCCCAGCAGCTGCCTGAATCTCCTCAGCACTTTAAATGCTCCTGCTTTTGGACTTACACCCAACTTCTGCAGGTTCAGTATGTGGCACAAATGTCCCACAGTGCCAGACAGATGTGCCAGTTCTGAAAATCCAAGTCAGAGTGTGGATTCCCATCCTCCCTGAGAGCAATTCCGACCTGCAGGTACACTCGGCCTCACTAATCCCAGTCTGTGGAAGAAATGCTAATGCAAATCCAAGGATATGCATCCACACTTCACTTCTGCCTTCATTGACTGTTTGATTGGTAATTAAGGCATATATTTGGTTCCAGAGATACAGAAAAAAAAACAAATCCCAAAGGAAGCAGTCGAATCTGAGCCCAAGGTTATTAATCATACCGCCTCTAATTGTATATAAAATATCTTTACTCCCTCAAAAATGTTTTTTTAAATATTATGGGATTTAAATATGTCACAATATTCTGGATATCATGATTAGATCTCCTTTAATATCCTGCCTCCGAATAATTCGTAACTTATTTAACACCACTATAAATCTCACAGAAATGAAGAACTCTTACTAATCATTAAGATTAAGCAGAATTTTTAGCCTGACTAGACTAGCAACAAAAGTTGATAAGGGGAATTTTTTTTACTTAAACAGTGCTTTTTACTGTCTTCTTGTAATTAAAGTTTCAACTAAGGTCCCATTAGGCTGATAGTGATCCCCCCTGTGAGTCAGACAGACCCTCAAGTCTTGAAGTTTCCAGAGTTAAGTCTCATTGGTAAGTGGCATCTGGGAAGGTTTGGACTAAATCAAGCGAAAACTCACTAAGATTAAAAGCCNAGGGGAAGGGGAAGGGGAAGGGGAAGGGGAAGGGGAAGGCTACACAGAATCTATGAACAGAGCAAGAACTGGCTTGGGAGAAGCACTGCAGGGTCTGCCCAAGGGAGAATACACTACCCACACANGAAAAAAAAACAAATCCCAAAGGAAGCAGTCGAATCTGAGCCCAAGGTTATTAATCATACCGCCTCTAATTGTATATAAAATATCTTTACTCCCTCAAAAATGTTTTTTTAAATATTATGGGATTTAAATATGTCACAATATTCTGGATATCTTGATTAGATCTCCTTTAATATCCTGCCTCCGAATAATTCGTAACTTATTTAACACCACTATAAATCTCACAGAAATGAAGAACTCTTACTAATCATTAAGATTAAGCAGAATTTTTAGCCTGACTAGACTAGCAACAAAAGTTGATAAGGGGAATTTTTTTTACTTAAACAGTGCTTTTTACTGTCTTCTTGTAATTAAAGTTTCAACTAAGGTCCCATTAGGCTGATAGTGATCCCCCCTGTGAGTCAGACAGACCCTCAAGTCTTGAAGTTTCCAGAGTTAAGTCTCATTGGTAAGTGGCATCTGGGAAGGTTTGGACTAAATCAAGCGAAAACTCACTAAGATTAAAAGCCTAAAGAATTTTGCTCCTCATTGCCATTTAAAATACTTTCAAGAGCATTCCCCTGATCCATCCAGATCACGTGACCCCACAAACACCACATGGGTTACTCCAGCCCTCCTGCCCCTGCAGTCAGCCCTGCACAGGTGCCCATTGCAAGGCAGGCAGCCAAAGGACATTCAGGTTGGCTAGAAATGCCTCCCCTCGTTCAGGGGCCCCTCAAGATCAGGGCACACAAATCAGTACAGTAAAAGTCAGGGAGGACACAGAACCTGTGCCAAGCAGAANTGGGCAGCTGGGCCAGGGCTGGGCCTGCACTGGAACTGCTTTAGAAGGATTCCCCACACCTCCAGAAGCTGAAGCAGGGCCGTTCTTACTTCTTTTATGGCTTCTATGCCCCTTTTATCTCTGTAGTCCTTCCACAAGTGTTCCTACTTTGATAAAAGCCACCACATCCCTCCTGCCTCTGCCAAGAGCACTTCCAAACTATGATCATACATGTTCTCTGGGGGGCTTCACCCATGTCACCTTCTGATCATACATGTTCTCTGGGGGCTTCACCCATGTCACCTTCTGATCCTGGCTCTCACAGTTTCTCTTCTGCATTACCCTTACAGTTCCTGTAAGAATCCCTCCCACAGTCTTTCCCTCTCCCCTCAACCAACATACCAGACTGTAAGACCCAGTTCAAGCTTTCAGACTCTCTCCTTCATGGTAAAGATATTTTAGATCTGACTGGACTACTGGTCTACTAGATCACCCAAATCAACCTCCTCCATTCCCTATTCATTCCATTTCTCCCCCTTACAGCTCATCTGTAGCTAATAAGCATAGATATTTCATATCTATAAATAAGCATACATTTGCCACCTTCCAAGTCACCCTGAAGAAGTTCAACTTCATATTCTTCTTCCCAGTACTTGTTGCTCTCCACAAACCCAGCAGACCAGCCCACAAACTCTGGGTGGGCCAGGAGGGAAGATCTAATGAACAGATAATTAAAGCCTCAAACTCACAGCACAGGCAAGGCTGACCTTGTCTACCCACCAAGGTCTTTAATGAGGACATCTGGACAGTCCATGCAGAGGGATGGGCAGTCACAGCCAGAGAGGCTATTTCTCTAAGAAAGGGATCCCCAGATGGAAGCAATGAAAGTCTTTCTGTTACCTTAAATATGCATAAAAGCTCAGTGCATGGCTGCATTTTTTATAAGCTTTAACTAAACACACCTCAAAACAACCATTAACTCTGGTCAAGGACTGTTCTTAAACAAGCATTAGAATAAAAAGGACACTGTGCATTTTACCATACCATAACAATGTGAAATCCTATATTTACCATAAAAGAGAAACAGCAGTGTCTGTAGCATTTGATCAGCTGAAGAGATCACCAGTCCCAGTTTTGTGTGTTAGTATTTTCAGCTCCAAAGAACTGAAAAAAACTAACAGCATTGTAGCACAGCCAGTGAAGACAAAGGGAAAGTAAATCAAAGCACCAAATGGAGAAGAGGTAGAAATCCACACACACCAGCTCTGCATTCAAAGTTACCTTCCTGCTCAGAGGGAGGTTTTCCCTTTCATTCCCTTCTGAAGCACTCAATACAGCTTAGTGCCAAAGGCAAATTTCAGACTCACTAACAGAACAATTCTGATGTTCTATGGGAAGCCTTATGCAGCTTGTCCCAGAATATTTCTCTGCATCCCACTGCTTGCCTATAGCCTCAAAGAATAAGGACATTTTTATTACACAGGTGATCTGGTGACAGAAAAGTATGAACTGTTCATGTAAAACATCTCGCTGCAGCTTTAATATATGAAGACCCATATTCCAGTTTTGAGGAAGATAAGGTATTTTGGTGGAAGAAGAAAGATTTTAAGACCTCATTAAGTTCCTTAACCCAAAGTGTTTAAATTATGACACTTCGTGCTGTAGGTACTTAATAAAGCTATTATCAAAAAGAAGTGATTATTATTATTTTAAAATAAGGCCTGTTCTCTCAGAAAGAAGTGAAAGAAAGATGTTGTCCTCATTTAGAAGCACAAGGCTGAGCACAAGAAGCTTAAGGAACTGATCACAGACTGCTGAACTGCTTCAAAGATCAAGTTACTACAGCCAGAATCATTTGAGTTAGAACTGATAATGTGCTAAAAGGGTGAACAGTTCAATTAGTTCTTCAAAGATAGAAAATGCCACAATGAATTTTGTCTGAAACAAAAAATCTCAAGCCTGTGTAGGGGTGCCAAGGCCATGCCAGCAAACTACTTGTTTCTCTGTGGCCAGAATAACATCCTGCAGAAGTGTCCTGGTCCCCGCCATGCCCCCAAGTACAGCAGTTCTTTCACACCACACTTTTCCTAAACTCTGAGACACTTTGCAAACGGCCACAGACGGTGCCACTTGAATGAATTTCCTGCAAATCAGAAAAGGGGCACAGAAATCAGGGATCTGAGCTATTGCTCAGACTTGAACAGTCACTAATCCTTTGCAAGACACTATGAATGGGTGTCTCTTGGAGTTTTTCATTACTTGAGAACCAACACCTCATATGAGACAGATTCAGAGTACTGGTAAATAACCAAACCAGCAACATGGTACATTCCAACAGGACACTCAGTTGTCAGCTCTGGGACTGATCCCTGTTGTTTTCAAGTACCACATAGAAGCAGTTTAGAATGGGGGTAAAGAACAAACCAAACTTTCCTCTTACTCAATAGGAGGTACCTACTCAGTCCTGCAGAAAGCATCTCCAAATGCATCTCTCATTGCCTGCTGCAATCTTCTACTCTTCTTCTTTCAACCTTATGAAACAAAAGGCACACTTGGAACAAGAACAGGAAAATGCACCTGACAAATTAAGATGTTTATCTATATAAAACTTGCCACATTTTAAGACAATTACTACCTTGGCATGCTGTTCTTTCACTTCCAGTTAATTTTTGCCATACTCTCCAGGGTCCCTTCATTACCTAGCTGTGATACTAACAACTATTTGCTTCCCCACAGACACTGATTATTTAAGTATCTGTCTTGAAGGAGGTGATAGATTATTTAAATATCTGTCTGGGAGGAGATGGTCTTTTCCTTTGAAAACTGGAAACATCAGTTTGCATCTCAAGCCATAGCGATCTTAAGTTTAAAAAGAAAGAGGTAGGAAAAAAAGAACTTACCCTTCATAAGCTTTCCCATTGGTTTTGAAAAATCTGGCAGCTGCCCAGGAGGAAATAATTGTCCCAATAATAAAGGCTGTGCTGCTGAAAAATGTCAGCTCTAAAACTGTTGATCATTAGCGAAACACCATAGATCAGGATCTTTTTAACCAGCAGCACTAGAATAACTTGAGAGGGTGACTAAAGCCAGTGAACAGTTTTCCCCATAATTACTGAAAAATGAAACTAATTTCTTTTCACCCTGAATAGCTTTCACCTCTTGCCAGAAGCACTAATGTAGAATACGGATGTTAATAATGAGGATAGTGGGAAGGAGAAGTGTTTTAAGATTTAAAGGCTGACTTTTTAATGGTGTTCATGTGTAGTGTGGCATGCCACATAATTAATGCAACTCCTTTTTACCAATTCAAAAATGTATACTCTGCACAGAGCTGCAGCTCTGATGCCATTCAGGGAAACTCCTGGTCCTTTTGCACCCTCTCTTATCTCAGATCATTAAGGACTTTGGGTGACATTATGGTAACACATTTTACTTTCATTTTGTAAGGTCTTTGTCTTTCCAAACATAATACAGAACTGTAGGATGTCTTATACACTCAACACCCCACCTAATAAATAAGAAGACTGACAAAGTATTCAGTAGAAATGGACACAGTAAATCTTTCCCACCTTTCCCCAAGCACTGCCTGCATTTTTTGTGCTGCTCTCACAGTTGCAATCACTCTCCTTCCAGCTTTAAGAAAACTAGCTGGGGTGGGAGCAGCAAAACTGGAGCAGAACAAGCCACTGTCACAGAATTAACAACAAATTTTGGAACATTCTTGGGCTGCTCACAAGGAAAGCCAAGGAAGCTCCATGCTCAGAAGTACCTGCAGCAGCTACAAGAAAATTGTCAAGGCTTACCCTTTCCTTTTCACAATCCCTCCTCCAGCTCACGGATTTTCACACCTGCATAAAGACAAAGTTTTGCTAAGTCTTTGCTCTCTTGAAATTCAATTGTCTTGAATCACAGCAAGCCTAACCCAATTCCAAGTTTTCTTGTAAAAAAAAAAAACAACACCAAAACACCAATGCACACACTATGTGAAAGACACAACTTTCAACATTTCTTATTTTCCCCCAGCTGCTCTGAAGCCAGATCTGAGCAAAACCTACAGTTCCATCACTTTTTGGTTAGGGAGGTGGGATAAAAATGCTAGCCAACTTCTTCACAGCTACAGTCCACAGGCAAACTTATATTAATGACCAGCCAGATGCTCTTTGCCCTTTGATCCTCAGTTATTGCCTTTGCTTCAGTTCCCAGAAGGTTCAGGATCACCAACAACGTAACTGAAGAATTAAATCTTTGGTGTCTTTTAATCAAGGAACTAATACTGTTGCACAGCTTTAAAAATCACACATCTATGAGTACATTATTTCAAAAGACAAAAGTATTCTTTGCTAATGATGCCAGTGTTGCCACTGTCTGCTCTCCTGATCTCACACCTGTGGACTTCAGTCTCAAAATATTCCATAATACAAGAATGTTTTCATGCACTGTTTAAATATTGTCCTATCTAGAATAGAAATAGTGAGATCTTGACTTCATGACATTGAATGAAAGAAAAGAACAAAATAAAAAACAAACCCACCACACTCTTGGGGAATCTAAACACGTTGTAAAACACCAGCACCAAATCCTTAAACATCCAGTCCAGAGCAAGGCCAACAGGGTAAGGTTTCTGTAAGTCATCCAGGAGCTTCACCTTTCCCAGGGGCTTTTTCTCAGTCACCTGGAAAAAAAAGGAACATACAAATGTCTATTCTGTATCTTCTGTAAGTGATAACTTTTCCATGAATAGCACAAATTGATGAGGAAGGTGCCTTCTCTAATTACTCACTGTGAAAGCACAGTCCAAACTGGAATTCACAATCAGCTTAAATAATAATCAGTCTAATGACTAAGTTGGCAACAGCCAGAAGCTGGAAGGAACAAAATGAGTTGCTGCAGGGTTATCACAGGGAAGGCTGCTGCTGATGAGCTGGGAGCTGCTGAAAAATCTCCTCTGAGAGTTTGAAGAGACTTGCAGTGAAGGACCACAGAGATCCAGCACCAACTGAAAGAGTCATAAATAATTTTGTACCTATGCACTTCCCATACAGCAGCAGCCAGAGGATGCAGCATCCCCGGAGACCAGGCAAATTTACAAAGACCACCCCCTTGGGACACTGCAAGCATTTTTAACAGGATGAAAGACAAGGACTGTAGAATGAAAACCTACATGGTGAAGATGTCACCTTTAAGATTTATGCAAACATTAAAATGTGATGGTTACAAATAAAGCAAAAAGAACAAGTGACTGCTTTTAGATACACAAGCACAGGTTTGCCTGGGGCAAAATCAAGTGGGTTTTGCTCCATTATGATTCATGGCTATAAATCCACATGCACCACCCTGACCATGCCTGTGGCATGGAGAAGGACTCCCCACCTTTGCTCCAGAATGCATTTTTTCTTTGCCTACTTCTTCTTGTAAAAGATACACAAGTTTTCTTTGGCATTTCTGGCAGTGGGGTTTACTGTAAACACATATTAATGCTTCCAGTTAACAAACAGTGGCACAGCTATGAATCAGTAATTTTTATCTTCAAAAGGCTCCTGCTGCAGTAGGGACTGATTTCTGTACACTTCAGGAACACTGGAAAGGCTGTGGAACATTCCTGATCTTTGCATACATACACACCCAGGAAAGAGGAAGCCTGGGGACTGTTCAGCAGTGGTNGGGGGGGGGGAAGAGGCAGTAGCAGCTCATGTATGTCATTTGTTTGCCATGCCTTTTTAATTCTTCTCTGGCTCTGCCTCTACATTAGCTCCCTAACCTCCCCACAACCCCTCAGAAGCACAGGCTTGAATCCTGCTCTGTTCCATCTCCCTCCCTTTTCCCCAGCACACACTATATTGAAAAGCCCAGGCCCTCCTGTACAGAAGTCAAACTTCATTTAGCTATTTTTCTCTGACAGCTGCAAACCACAAAAGGTAGGGATGATATATTTAGGCTGTTGTCCAAAGACACCAGAAAGATGTCTGCTTCTTTTATCTTGCTGTATTTCATGTCATTGTTTAAGCACTGCCACATCAAGCCCCAGCACAGCCACCGAGTGTTCATAGCAATGAAACCAGACCTGCTGCAAGCCCATAAGGACAGGGGGAACCTTCTCTCTGCATGGCATAACAACTGGGCATAGCAAAACACTTGGGATTTCTACCTCAGGACAGAGATAAGATGAAGACATAGGTGACTGCAGAGGTTCAGGAAAGGTGATTTTAAAACCAGGCCTACCCCAGATCTAGACCAGAAGAAGGAACAGAGCAGAGGGTGGTAGATGAGGGGAGAGGGCACAGAAGTTCTCTTTAGAGAGCTGTCACACTGAGATGACTGCCTGGAATTCTCAACAGACACAGCAGAGCCCAGGCAACCATTTTGGAAAGGTCCTTTACTGAGTACACTAAATTACCACAATTCCCAAACAATTACAAGCCGTGTGTTTTCTGAATTCACATGTTCGAGTCACAACCGAGCAAAGCCCAGCGACTCCCACAGCCCGTCAGCAGTGGGTCAGTCTCTTGGGTGGATGGGGCTTAAGGGCAGGTACACGGCACAGCTGGAGCTCCGTGAGGGGCTGCAGGAGACATTTATTTCTCCTGACACTGTAACTTACTGTGTCAGTCACAATGTTATCTGGGTCACCGCTACAAGTTTATGCGGCAGCAACAGCAGCTCCGGGGCCAGGCTCCCCTTCGGTACCTACAGCGAGGCAGGATTAGCATCCAGTCCTGAGCGCTGGAAAAGTTCGATTTCAATATCTCATCCAGGCCAAACTTCAGTGCGCGTTCCAGAAGAGAGAGCAGAGCTATCAGTGAACAGCAGCATAACTGAGCTGCACTCCGGCTGTTAGACACGCAGCACGAGGGCCGCGCTGCGGCTGCCGGTCCATCTCTGAGGGCAAACTTAGAGCATTTCCTCGGTTCTTCTCCCCTCAGTTTGCCTCCTAACGCAGCCGTGAAGCAGCAGAACAGCCCCGCGTTCTGCCCTCGCCCTGCCGCGGCCCCGCACGGGTTGCGTGGGCGCTGCCGCCGCAGCCGCGCCGCGGAGCCCCCGGGGCTGGCAGCGCCCGAGGGAGGGATGCGGCGCTGCGCTCCGTTGCCATGGCACCGCCGATGCCCGCGGCCCCGGCCCTGCTGTGCCTTCTGCACAGCCCCGCACACACCGCGCCGCGCTTTCTCAGCGCTGCGTGGCTGATGCTGCTCCTTCCCTCCCTCCGAGCCCTCACAGAGCATCATTCCCATTGTGGCTCCTGCCTTCCCATTGTGGCTCCTTCCTTTCTTTCTCCTGAGCCCTCGCAGTGCACCATTCCCATTGTGGCTCCTTCCCTCCCTCCCAGCCCTCACAGCGCACCATTCCCATTGTGGCTCCTTCCTTCCCATCATGGCTCCTTCCTTCCCATCGTGGCTCCTTCCTTCTTTCCTTCCGAGCCCTCGCAGCGCACCATTCCCATTGTGGTTCCTTTTTCCTTCCAAGTCCTCGCAGTGCAAAATTCCCATTGTGGCTCCTTCCTTCCC
>VWZD01003522.1:144374-154443 GCA_013396695.1 Sakesphorus luctuosus | reverse complement strand
TCCTTCCTTCCCATTGTGGCTCCTTCCTTCCTTCCCTCCGAGCCCTCGCAGTGCACCATTCCCATCGTGGCTCCTTCCTTCCACACTTCCTTCCGTATTTCCTTCCGCACTTCCAAGCCCTCACAGCACACCATTCCCATTGTGTCAGCCTTTCCTCCACGCCCCCACCATTGCTAATTAGGCTGGCACCTCATGGACCCACCACCACACAGGGCTCACCCAATTAAGCAGGCACACAGCACAAGGTGCTCTGTCTCTGCACAAGCCAGGCCAACAGGCTGCATGACACCAGGAAAAGCTCCTCTCTCAGTTTTTTTTTCAGAACTTTTTATTTTCTTCCCCCATAGGAGAGATGAGGAATTAGGTACATTCACAAACAATCTGAAAATGAGGCTTCAGATTTTAGGATTTTCATTCCATTTCATTTCATTAAATTAATTAAAATTTTGGTGTTGCTTCAGTAAAAAAACAAACAAACAAAAAACCCAAAAAAACTAAAAAAAAAGGAGAAAAAAAGGTAAATTATAAACAACCATGCTGTAGGACCTGGAGAAAAGTCACAGAGCTTCGAATAAGGTGATTTACAAATGAGTGTGTGAAGACAAGCAACAGCCATCAAAAATTCACCTGATGGCCTTCACCCTCCCTGCTTCCCCCAGGAGGAAAGAATTGTAACAAAGGGAAAACATTCTCTCAAGTACAAAATGCCCAGCATTGGGGAATGGAAATAAACAGGCATTTGCAAAAGTGACCTCCTGCCCTGCTCTCTAGGATGACATTAAAACAGAAATAAAAGCTCAGTGTCCAAATCTAGTTGTGATTAACACAGAGAGAAGGAATTTAATTACAGGAAAAATTGGCTGCTGTTTCATCTGAACCTTTCTTCTTTTCAAGAAAAATATTTTTCCTTAGAAGGGAGGAAAAAAAAAAGTCAAAACTTTGTGTCATTCCCTTTTCTTTCCTGTGACAAGCTGTCACTTCTAGATATGGAAACCATATCACCGTGTTGCTGGAGAGAATAAGTGGGGCACGATTTCTCCTTCCCTTTGATATGAACAAAGATTAAAGTAATAAAAAACTAAGAAGATGAGAGTGAAGGAAAAGCAGAATTTTTCAGCAGCGCTGTTATTTTAGTATGACATTCCATGAAGCAACAGTGGCATCCAGTGGTATATTTCCACAAGCAAGTTTCATATCCTACTTCACTAACTTCTGGCTTACATCAGAATTTTTTTTTGGTTTTGGTTTTTTTTTTTTGGCATCAGGTTCTGAGGGAACCTTCCTCCTCCACCCCCAGCATCCACCACCGCAACCACCACCATGCACCCAGCCAGGAACACCAGCAGTGGAGATCAAGATGCACAGACACAAACTCTCAGCTTTTTCAAAGGCTGTTTATCACATCTGCACTGTCAGAAATTTCCCATTTTTACTGAGAAGCTGCAACGTTGATACAAACACTTTCTTAAATCTTTCTCGGGAAAACAAAGGGCATTTTTCTCCTTTTGCCCACAAGAGTGCAGCAAATAGAATTCTGCACTGCCCCCTCCTCAGAGCCCCTCCCCATTTTGTTTGGCAATATGTTCATTCTTTTCTCATTTACTGACATGAAGATTATTTTCACTTTATGATATCTAAGTAGATGCTCTGGGCAAAAATGAAGGGCTTATAAGAGTATACTACAGAGGAAAGTCCATTCAGTGTATTTATTATGGTATTTTCAGGCTGAGATCACATTTGCAGCTAAGGAAGTACCTTGTGCTGGCACAGGCTCAGTACCACCATCAGTTGTGATTTAGTAAGAACAGAACCATCTCCTCACCAACACAGAGCTGAGAACCAAAACATCTCAGTCTGGTTCTCAGGTCAATCAAAACTTCTGGTTTGAATTTTTTTAGGTTAGGTCTGGAGAACTTTTAAAATAATCAACCTCAACTTCACTAAAAATTGTGTTTGTCACTTAAAATAGTTAAACTGGAGCATCTGCTCCACTTTAACAGGACAATTTCTCTATGTGCACACCCCAAAATAACCTTCAGAACACTACTGACTGGTGTCTGTGGGTTCCCTGAAGGAAAGCATTAGGCTTGTATCTCTTCCAACGTGATAAAACATAAACCTGAGTATCTCCTGAAGAAACTGAACTTGGCCTGCATCCAGACTTGGTAAGAAAATACACTCACAGAGTTAACTGATTTTTAATTGGTGTGGTTTCAGGAGTCTGAGACTGCCCAGCCAGCCTACCCCAGCAAACACAGACAGACAAGGATAATTGTAATTACTGCCACACTGCTGAGGAAGAGGAGGCAGATTGGGAAGGGAGTGTTCAACACTGAGCTCAGCTGCACTGAAGTGTCCCAGCAAACTCTCTGCCACAGGCCTTCCACTCAAACCCATTTAGATCACCCAAAACTCTAACAGAAGCTGTGCTTCAGTTCTGCTGGCACAGCAATAACAATTCACTCTTTGGAGTAAACAATGCAATTTATTCATCATGATACCAAAACAGAGATCATAAATATCATCCATTTGTGACTCCAACAATGAGGTGACCTGAGAAACAGGTTACTCACACACATGCTGGTGTCACTGACCAAGAACAGCCACCTGAGATGGATCCATCCTATTTCAGCCTAGCACTGAAATGCCAGATTTATGGGTTTAGGTATTTACTGACTAGTTTCCCTGCTTGAACTGGCCAGTTCCCAAAAAGCATTATTTCTGTGCAAGCAGGCAAAAACTTGCAGCTGGAACCTGCCCCAAAGCAGGAAAAAGTCACTGCCAATAGCAATTGTGGACTCCTATAATATATTGTTCTAGCAAGAGATATGCTAACATTAAAAACAGAAGAAAAATGCATAAAAACCAAAAGAAGCTCCAGAACTGCTGCCTTCTGATGAGGGGGAAAACCCCACATGACTGGGGCAGGCAGTTCTGCACAGGAGATGAGCCTGAACTACAAAGCAGAACTGTGATTGAACTTGTACTGTGCTTTGGATAAAGCAATCTTTCAGCAGCAAAGTCATAACACAGAAAAATCTCAGACTGACATGGCATGATCAATATCCTATGGAATGAAACTTCAGAAGAATCAGGTACTTTAAGGCAGAGCTGAAAGATTAAGATGAATTCTCGTATTTTCTTTCCCCTGGGCCTCTGAGCTGAGCTGGGAGCTTCCTGAACATTCTTAATACATAGAGTTCCCAATGAATTGCAGACTCTTTTTCAACAACATATTTTGGATATAAATATAATAAAGCCAGATCTCTGCAGCTCTGAGCCCACCCTGATTTCATGCATGTTCTAACTCTGGCAATGTGACACCAAGCAAAAGGTAGCTCTATTTTTCCTTCCCTCTTCTCCTACAGAGTTCTTCCTCTCTTTCTCCTCCCTCATGTCCACAACCCTGGGCCATTCCCATGCCCTGCATCACCAGCTGGAAGGGAGCAGAAACCAGGCAGGGGCTCCAGTGCTGAGCTCCTCCAGTTGCATCTCCAAGCCAGCACCACACCAGCATCCCACACCAGTATCCCACATCAGCATCCCACACCTGTATCCCACACCTGTATCCCACACCAGTATCCCACACCTGTGTCCCACACCTGTGTCCCACACCAGTATCCCACACCTGTATCCCATACCAGTATCCCACACCAGTATTCCACACCTGTATCCCACACCTGTATCCCACACCAGTATTTCACACCAGTATTCCACACCTGTGTCCCACACCTGTATCCCACACCTGTGTCCCACACCTATATCCCACACCAGTATCCCACACCAGTATCCCACACCAGTATTCCACGCCTGTATCCCACACCAGTATCCCACACCAGTATTCCACACCTGTATCCCACACCAGTATCCCACACCAGTATTCCACATCTGTATCCCACACCAGTATTCCACACCAGTATCCCACACCAGTATCTCACACCTGTATCCCACACCAGCAAGCAGAGCTGGACAGCATCAAATGACCCTGAAAATTTGGGACTTGCACCTGCAACTCATATTACAGAAGACTCAATAAAGAACTCAAACTTCCAAAAAGCTACTAGGATATTCATCACACTCATTTAGGTGGCATTTTCCTGAAAAAAGTACTGGAATACTCAAAGGGAAATAAGCCTCTACCATATTAATTTATTTTTAGTGTCGATTAAGAGTTTGGAGAAGGAACTTTAAACATAAGCTTTCCTTGGTAGCTTAGAAGAAGAAGAGATCACTATTTATTAAGAGCATAATCATCTTGCCATGTTTACTGGTTTGGACAATATGAACTATGAGATCACAAGATATGTCATTCATCTGTGCTTCATCTCCAGCAGTGGTTTCAAACATCATAGAATGCATCTTCATGTCAAATAATCCCATTTATCATGGATCTCTTGCTCCCAATCCCATCTTTCCACCAGATGTCACACTTCCCCTTTACCTGGTAACTCCAAACCTGTGATTATAACCCTGTACCCAGATGCATTTGTTCTTTTGCTGACCACTTTCACAGTTTATCCTTCATTAAATATTAGCCCTTCTGTTTGGTTTGCAGTAATAACACTGCATTGAACACCAAACTATGTATTACTAGTGCAGTTAAGTTCAAGATGCTTATTCTGTCATAACCAGAAAAAAATTCTGCATTGTTCTGTTACGGTCTAAACCCCATACATGTGTATGCATCAACAGGTTATTGAAAATTACAAAAAATTCCCTTCCTAATGCCTCTTTTTAAACAGTATCATTCTTAGTGGTTTTATTTTTCAGGCCTCTCAACACTCTGGACTAATTAGAGAAAAAAATTTCATTCATATTGACCAAATGCACAAAAGCAGAAACATTATTTTCAAACCCAAATACCTAAATCCAAGCACTAAATAAGTGTTTTGTGGTAGAATTTAAGACATGAAAAATAGGGGGGTTAAATCAATAATATTTTAAGCATAAGAGCAAAGTTTGGTCTAACCCTGCCACCTTCTGAGGTGATCAATGTTTTGTTTTCCTTTCCTATTTCAAACTGCTATGTCACAAGTAACCATTAGCATTAACTGTCTTCACAGTCTGCAACCAGCATCCTCCTGTTTTGATAAATGCAATGCTAATTTGTTAATCTAGAAAATAATCCATGGAAAGGATCGTTTTGAACAAGCATTACCTCAGCCTCAGAGTATGCCATCACACTGGGCTGCAGTGCTTTATAGATTTGTACAATTCCTTTCCTGTCCTTTGACAATGACCTATTTTTAGGCACACATCACACTGAGTGGGTATGTCACTTGATAGAATCCCATCCTGAAGATTCAAGTCTGTCATAAATAAATATGTAAGACAAACTGGTACATACAAGTTGCCTCTGAGACCTGCTTTCAAGTCCATTGCAGAAGGCAGTGAATGAAATCATTTCAAATGAATGTCTGCTGGTCTCTGCCATGTTCCTTCTCTGAGGATTGCACATCAGCACACAGCTGAGCCTCTCCAGACAGACAGCTCTGAGAAGGACAGAGCAGGACAGAGAGGAAACCTTCCAGACACAGGTGCCAACCCTTTCCCAGCTCTGAGAAGGGACAGAGCAGGACAGAGGGGAAACCTTCCAGACACAGGTGCCAACCCTTTTCCAGCTCTGAGAAGGGACAGAGAGGAAACCTTCCACTACACAGGTGCCAACCCTTTCCCAGCTCTGAGAAGGGACAGAGAGGAAACCTTCCACTACACAGGTGCCAACCCTTTTCCAGCTCTGAGAAGGGACAGAGAGGAAACCTTCCACTACACAGGTGCCAACCCTTTCCCAGCTCTGAGAAGGGACAGAGAGGAAACCTTCCACTACACAGGTGCCAACCCTTTTCCAGCTCTGAGAAGGGACAGAGAGGAAACCTTCCACTACACAGGTGCCAACCCTTTCCCAGCTCTGAGAAGGGACAGAGAGGAAACCTTCCACTACACAGGTGCCAACCCTTTTCCAGCTCTGAGAAGGGACAGAGAGGAAACCTTCCACTACACAGGTGCCAACCCTTTCCCAGCTCTGAGAAGGGACAGAGAGGAAACCTTCCACTACACAGGTGCCAACCCTTTTCCAGCTCTGAGAAGGGACAGAGAGGAAACCTTCCACTACACAGGTGCCAACCCTTTCCCAGCTCTGAGAAGGGACAGAGAGGAAACCTTCCACTACACAGGTGCCAACCCTTTTCCAGCTCTGAGAAGGGACAGAGAGGAAACCTTCCACTACACAGGTGCCAACCCTTTCCCAGCTCTGAGAAGGGACAGAGAGGAAACCTTCCACTACACAGGTGCCAACCCTTTTCCAGCTCTGAGAAGGGACAAAGCAGGACAGAGAGGAAACCTTTCAGACACAGGTGCCAACCCTTTTCCAGCTCTTCCCCTCCCTGCCCCTTGGAAGAGAAGGTATCTGCTGAGATTGAGCTGATGCATCTGGTAATTCTGCAGAAGGAAAAATCACCAGTTAATTAGAAAAACAAATAAACAAACACATTAGTATCAAAAGCAAGACAACCTGCAAGAAGTATTATTCTGAGGAGACAGCACTTGGGTTTGGGGGGTTTTTCTGTTGATTTTTTTGTTGGTTTTTAACTCCACCTAGGAAATATCGCCTAGCAACAATGGGAGAACCCTCCTAACCAAATGAATCATGCAGGTATTGGCTGTTTGTTCCCATGAAGGGCTGTGTTTCCACCCTGTCAAATGACATCAAGGCCATGTTGCCAGAGGCACTGGGAGTTTTGACCTCTAAAAGGCAATTTTCTCACTGTCTGCTCAGAAATGTAACATTTTTCATATTGAAGGCTTTTATATCATATCTTGTAGGTTTCAGATCTACAAATAACATACTAAAATTCTCCAACACAATAAAGCACCAGCTATTATCTTTCACTATTAACACTGTAAACATTAAATATCACCATGTTAGCACTCTATTAGCATAACTATCAGGCAACACACACAATAAAAAAAAGAAACCACATTATATTGCATGACCAAATTTACTGGAAATGAACAGAGGTCAAAACTTGGTTCATACAAGTTCTGGATTTAAGAAAGAAAATATCCACTAGATCACCAGATACCCAAGCAAGGTTAACTCTGGGTTTCCTCAACCAAGTAACTCCTCTCTTAATTTCTTAATGGAGCTATTACAAGGAAGAGTTTTAAATTAGATAATGCACTAACAGCATGTAAATAAAGAAGGTAAGATCTGTTATTTGCAAAGAATGCAGTGAGTATAATTCTCACCAATAAATGGGCCTCTGTGTGTGTGTCCCCTCCCAAATTAATTCTTACTAAAAGCTTCCCAAATTTTAATTGCAGCAGCTCTGCTCATAGTAGAGTCAGCCAGTGAGCTTTGGTCCTAAAATTACTGCTTTCCCAATTGCTCTGCAAAGGATGAAATGCAGCCTTGTGACAACTCAATTTATCCAATAAACAGAGTTAACTACAGCCCTGCACACCAGTACTGTGTTTGTCAAGTAAGGAGACAATGAGGAGTCCCGGAACACTGCAAGCACTGTCCTGCAAACTGCACTGGGAAACACCACCAGGGGCGTTGGTTGCCCATGTGAAAAGTCATCAAGTCTTTAAGAGAACCAGCATTTGCAAGCCATGGAGAGGCAGGTAGTTGTCCCTGAAAACATCAGCATTTTGACAAAATTATTCTGTCATTAGTCTATCATGGGGGTGATGGGGGATGAGAAATTTCCCCTGAGCCAGCAGTGAACACTCACAGCCCTGAACCCAACGGGATCCTGGGCTGCAGCCAAAGGAGTGTGGGCAGCAGGTCCAGGAGGGGATTCTCCCTCTCTGCTCTGCCCTTGTGAGATCCCTCCTGGAGCACCGAGCCCAGTTCTGGGGATCCCAACACAAGAAGGACATGGAACTGTTGGAGCAAGTCCAGAGGAGGCCACAAAGTTGACCAGAGGACCAGAGCACCTTCCCTATGGAGACAGGATGGGAGAGCTGGGGCTGCTCAGCCTGGAGAAGAGAAGGTTCTGTGGAAACCTCACAGCAACTCCCAGTCTGTGGAGGGACCTCCAGGAAACCTGAGGGGGATTCATCATCTGAACTGCAGTGACAGCACAAGGAGTAATGGGTATAAACTGAAAGAGGGAAAAAATAGGCTGGATATTAGGAAAACAAATTTATTGTGAGGGTGAGATGCTGGCACAGGTTGTCCAGGAGGACAACAACCTCTGGGGAGGTTGTTGATGCCCCAACCCTGGCAGTGTTCAAGGTCAGGTTGGATAAGGCCTTGATCAACCTGGTCTTATGGGAGTTATTGTAAGATCTCAAGCCTTGACCTACAAGCTCACCGAAGGCACTTTCCTTTAAAAAATATACAAGGCTCAAAAAATGCTTCAGTGAATTTTTAGAAGAGCTCTTGGTTCTTTTAACACCATAAGAGAGAGCACATAGGAGAAAAAGCTGTACACATTTTGTCAGAGGGCACTTTTACTGGCAAACTTTAGAAAACAGCTGGGCAAAAGCTGAAAGGGTAACATTCGACCAAAAATAAAGCATTTCACAAAGCACTGACTTAGCACATGCTAACCCATGGCAGGGGGCTGGGACCAGGCTATCTCTAAGGTCCACTCCAAGCCCTTCACATTGTCTGATTCCATGATTCTGTCAGGCTTTTTCACAAAATGATTCTACACAGCTTACAGAAATCAAGATAACCAACTAAGTATTTCTAGTGTTTTCATCAGAGCGAAAATTTTGGACACAAGTGGATGGTCAAGAAATTAAACTCCTAAAACTACAAATCAGCTTCCACAATCACAAAAGATCTACAAAACATTGAGGTGTGAAATGAGGTAAAAGCATTCTTAGGGGGGTGGGTTTTATAGGAGAACAGGAACTCTTCTCAAAATAATAGAAAATAATCTTGATTTATTAAGTAATTATTTTCCTCAAAAATGCTCAAGAAAGATCATGCACTGTACATTGGCAACCTTTCCCAGATATCTGCACTATAGAAGCAAAATATTGAAGCACTTATTATCCTATTCAGGGAGTTTCCTCCGACATTTTCTGAGAACTGATACTGATACTGTGTATTTTCTATCCCAGGAATAGTGCATTGCTCTTCATCTAACACAATGTTACTCCTCTCTTACTTCCTACAAGCCACAAAAACACCAGTAACATAATTTCAGGTTCAAGCACCTATTTCTGGGAAGTCAAGCGTCAGCAGTGTTGGCACCATACTCCTTGGAGAGAAAAAAAATGAGAATCCCAAGGGCTGAGAAAAGCTCCCCATGCTTTGCAATGCAGCGTGAAACTGGAGAGCTTACGGATATCTCTATGGATAGATTTATTCAGTTGTACTAAATTCAACTCCTATGTCATCTCCTTTCGATTTGGCTTCTTGAGAGAGACCTTCTCCCTTATTATCTGCCTCAAGAAGAAATTAACTCCAAAATAAACACACTTGTACATAGAAATGAGATGTTTTTAATCAAGTTTTTTGCTTGAACATCTTCACTACAAGCAAATCAGACACAACCTCAGTACAAATGTGTTTTTAAGTGTATGGTTGATACTGAGTTTATAAAAAGTACATAACCACAAAGCTGAAGAAAACACACTTTGACACTTTTATATGTATGTGAAATTAGCCCCAGGGGAGGGGGGAGGGATACTATAAAATAAAACCAGAATCTAATTCATATCATCTTATCATTTCTCTAAAGGACTCCTGACAAAAGTTTGTCCCAGCACAGACACATCCAAAACATCAGTAACACAAACTTCAGTCCTAGAAGCAAGTGCACTTCTAAGAGCAGGCAGCCCAGTCCTCCAGAGCAAGGCTTGCAGCACGGCCATCATCCCCAGGGACCAGCAGGGCCATCATCCCCAGGGATCAGCAGGGCCATCATCCCCAGGGATCAGCAGGGCCATGCCCAAGGATCAGCAGGGCCATCAACCCCAGGGATCAGTAGGGACATCCCCAGGGATCAGCAGGGCCATCAACCCCAGGGATCAGCAGGGCCATCATCCCCAGGGATCAGCAGGGCCATGCCCAAGGATCAGCAGGGCCATCAACCCCAGGGATCAG
>VWZD01003522.1:99340-131652 GCA_013396695.1 Sakesphorus luctuosus | reverse complement strand
GGCGGGGGGCGGCAGGGGGTGGGTGGCTTTGCCCTGGTTCAGCAGGGACGGTCCCTGCGGATGGGGAGCACCTCCCCGAGGGTGGATGAGAGCGGAGCAGTCCGGCCGTGCCGGGGGGGGGGCACCGGGCCCGACCCGCCCCGGCTCCCCCGGAGAGCAGCTCCATGGCAGGTCCCTAAACCTGCCGTTTTCATTTCACGTCTTAAATGTGCATGAAGGAATTAAACTGCACGAGTGAATAACAGCATTAGTTTCAATTAATTTTTATCCTGGCAACAATAAACTTTAGAAACAAAGCGCTTTTACATCCTTAATTAGTCTTGCTTCCCATCTGTAGTCTTTTAAGTGCCTGCTCCTTGATTTAACTTTGTCCCTCCTTCAGAGCCGCCTCCTTTTTTATTCTTTTTTTTTGTCGTTCCCCCTTCCAGACTGCTGCCTGTTTCTTTCCTGCAACCTTTCACCTCCCTTGTCCCTGTCTGTCTGCTCTGCTCTGTGCAGTTTATTTCTCCTGTATTTTCCCAACATCAACAGCAGTATTGGTTACCATGGCCCCAAGCTATGTGCAGAGGTGGGAAAGCTTCATCCGCCCAAAAGTTCTTACACTTTTGAAGTCTTTCTTTTAGTAGGATCTGAAATGTATCATCTCGAGTGTGTATTAAATGAACAGTATTCCTGAAGGCTTTAGAGCAAGAAAGGCAACACCCTGGAAAATTCTGCAGTCTTTCAGCATTCTCTGCCCTAGGGTTATAGCCCTGGGCACGGAGCTGAATGGAGCTCTTACAACTGCCTTCTGTTTACCTTTTATGGTTAAAATAACAGCTTAGCAAAGAAGCAACTTCATGGAGAAACGATTCAGTGAAATCATCTCAAGCTGTAGCAGCATAGCTAGTTTAATCACCCCTAGAGAGCTGAACAACTGTGAGCACAATGGGACACAAAATCATTTTGTGTGTAAATGAGCATGGCATTGTGATTATTTCACTTTGCATGGGCAAATAGTTTTTACAAGCAGTACTTATGCAGTTAGCTTAGAAAGGCAGAAAAAGATAAGCTGGCTCTGAAAGATCTTGGTGTGTAATGTTTGAAAAACTAAATATTCACATAATTTGGGAATCAGGCTCTATTGATTTTGCCTTCAGCAGGTTCCTGTGTTACTTATTAGAGCAGGGTTATTGCCTGTGCCACTAGTTGGGATGCTGTATCCTGGTGTAGGCAACTAAAGAGCAGGGATTATTTTCCATGGTTTAATAAATGAAGTTTGTTAGTGTTTCTGCGATATTTACCCTTAAGGTTTTAATTTTCACATCCATATTAGAAAATATGTGCATAAAGACTTTCACTGGATAAATACATTTAGGATTTTGCTTTGTGCATAAAATAAGTACATTACTCAGTGTGATGAATTTTAGCTGCGTTTTACATTAAGAAGAAGGAGGAGTCATTAGAAACAGGGTTATGGTACCTAAAGAAATGGGGGGTATTTATATTTTTTTTGAGCAATAGGAGTGTTCTCAGTGCCCTTGATGTAGTGCTTAGCAATGGTGCCCCTTGATAATTTGCTCATAGGGAAATTATTGCATTCTACAACTTTAATAAAAATCTAGGATTCATTTTTTTAGTATGAATCCTCTCCAACCAGGGGAAAAGCCAGTATTTTAATTCCCCTTTTCCTCCTCTCCCCCAAAAAGCCAGTGGCACCCTCAATAAGTAGGAAAAGCCATAAAAGTTTGAGAACTGTTTTAGCTTTCCAGTGATTTTCTGTAATTAAGTGTTTTTTCAACACATGCTTTAGCTGAGAAATGCCAAAAGCAGAGGATTGTTCAAAAGGTCCCTCCAGTGAATAGTATAAATTAAATATCTACTGTGTGAGTATGGCCTCCCTGAGAATCTCAGTCTTTACAGATCAAGGAATTTACTGGTATACTAACATTAAACAAAATCCTAAGATAGCAGCAGTGTTTAAATATGCACAAATAGATTCGTATCACTTGATCTTTAGCTATCTGTGCATATTTTAAAATTGAAATCTGTATTTCAAGCCAAATGGTTAAATGTAAGACACGTTTGCAGAGGACTGGAAGTCCTTTGATTTCATTTGGAAATTGTAACAAGGGGTGCAGATGAGCCCTAATTAGAGTCTTGTTTTGTGAAACTGCCTGAGATTTCTTTCCAAGGCAGCCTGTACCGGGCGAGATCTGTACCTTTATCATTAGCGGGAATGGTTGGGGTCTGAACAAAGGCACAGTTGACATTCAGCCTGGATCTTCTGACCCTTTCATTTAAGTGAAGGAGTAGAGACTGAACATGAGTTTACAGTGCTCTTTGGTAAGAAAAACCCAGCAACCTTTGTCTGTGTTGGCAGACAGATGAGGCACCCACAGATTAGTAACCACGTCGCTAAAATACTGTAGGTACTTAGAGACTAAGTTGTTTTTAGAAGTTAGTTGTTTTATTTATGCTGTATGACATATTTACTGAAGATGGGCCACAACAGGCTCTTGTGGGAAACAAGAAAGCAACGTCTTCACTCATGAAAGGATTCAGTCACTTTCCTTGAAGGTGGTGCTGTAGTAAAAATGTTAATGCCCAATTTCGCCTCGGCTGACACAGAAGTCCTAGGACAGAGTTGGCATTTGCTGCGTGCTCGGTGCAGATGTCCAGCCAGCCTCCGAAGAGGGAAGGATGTGGATTCATAATGGGGTGATGTATTTCTGTGCTGTAGGAATTCTTAGCAGCTAACCAAGATGAAATACAGTAAATGGAGATGTTGTGAGGACTTTGTGGAGCCGTTCAGATGTATTAAGATTTTTCAATCCCTTTCTCTAGAGCTTGGAAATCATTTTACAAAGAATGCTACTAATTGTAATTGTTACACTGAGTGGTGTAGCCAGGCATCTTGTGCAAAATTCTGCTAAGAGAAAGGCGAGACCAGCTTTAGATTCCTAAGAAACGTTGTCAAAGTAATGTGGGAGAAATGGGGATTCACTTTGCAATGCTGCATGTAAAGTGCTTGTCAGATGGAAGGAAGAGCCTGGGTGCTTGGTAGCATGCTTGAATTACAAAATACCAAGAAAATTAGATTATATTCAGAAATGTCTTCAACTATAATGTTTTGCATATGTTGCTTTCCCTATAAGGGGTAGAATGGATGGACATTTTCCTAAACTTTTCTGAAGGGTTTTTTTTTCCATTTGACATGTGCCGTCTGCAGCGATTGAGCTGAAATCAGCTTTGAGACACGCATTTCAGGCAGAATAAGCTGTGCTTTTCTTACAGGAGAGAATTGAGGAATTTTCTTTTGCTATGGTTGTCCTGTTCATTTTTGAGACATTTCAGTATTTTTGAATTTGATTTTGCTGAAGATTTTTTGACTCGATTCAGTAATTTCACGAATTTTCCAATATTTTTAGGGCAGGAAACATCAGATGGATTGTTGAATTTATAATTTCATGTGCCAGATTGTATAGTACTTTGTAACACACCTTGTCACTAAAGCATGGGTCAGTTTATGCATCTTTCTGTTGTCAGTGCTTTCAGGTATTGATTCCTTTGAGTTTGAAAGCTTATTAGTTGTTTAGGTCTAATATTAAGGCTTAACTGAAAATTATCCATTTATTTCACAGTTATTGAAAATAAACCAGAAAATTGATCTTAGTTTGATGTGAGATTTACTTACATGTATAAACTAAATGCCTTAGGTGCTGAGGAAGTCACTAATTTAGAGGTGTCTTGTTACTGCGACAAACTTGCAAAAATCCCCTGAATCCCAATTCACAAATTGGTTATTCGTTTGTCGGGGGATATTTCACATCTAACACATAAGCCCACGACCTTTAATTAGAATTTTGCAGTTTGTTTTATGCCCCTTGAGGCTGACACCTTGAAATTTTTTTTTTCTTGCTTTCTTATTGCTAATAAGCATCTTTCTGTTCCCCTCTGGTCCTTGGGAGAAAATGATGCAAATACACTTAATTACAGTGGTGGCAATAATTTGTTAGCTGAATATGTGATCAGGCAGATGCAAAACTGATCTGATTAGACCTGTGATCACACTGGAAAGAAAGGTACCATTTAAGAGGAACTGTTCTTTTTTGGCTGCCCACCGCAGGAGGGAAGAAGCATGTCCCGTCTGTCTCTCACACGGTCCCCGGTGTCTCCTCTGGCTGCACAAGGCATTCCTCTCCCAGCCCAGCTCACCAAGTCCAACGCTCCCGTGCACATCGATGTAGGAGGACACATGTACACCAGCAGCCTGGCTACCCTCACCAAGTACCCAGACTCCAGGTAAGCCCCTGGTGTGGCCACTCTCGCTGCCCGTCTCTGCTCACTGCATGCAAAGAGGAATATTTCAGTGCGAAGGACCATTTATTATATATTCACCACTTATGAATTATTCAGTTTCCGATTTATACAGTAACTTCACTGGGGTTCCACAGAAAAAAAGCCTGTAAAATTTATGTATTATTTAGAGAGTCTATTCATTTTCTCTCCCAACATCTCCTGCGCTCTGTGCTACGTTTGAAGCACCTGTTGGTGTGTGCCCCATATTATTGCCAGCTGCACCAGGCAACTTCATTCTTGCAGATTTAGGGGAAAAAATTGGTTTATTCTTCCTTCAGAAAAAGGAGTGGTTCTGCTACCCTGGGACTTCTGGATGCTTTTGATGGCCAGTGCAGGTCCTCACCTCCCTGGGAGCTGCCTCAGTGCCAGCAGCTGTTTGCTCTGGGCAGGGCTGGCTGCCCCTCTCTGGCTGCTGCGGCTGCAGCTTGGGCTGAATCCTTGTGTGCTTAAAGGTGGCTGCTGCTTTGTGCTGAACAGGTTGGCATGTCTGACAAGATTTATATGGATCTGGTTGGTATTCTCTCAGAGTAGACTCCAGACATGCCAAATTATGACTAGATGTGGCATGAGATTCTGTTTGTGTATGACATGGAGTCTCTGTATTGTTTTCCTGGCTCCCTGCAGGGCACTGGGCACCGTGAGGGATGGGGGATCCTGGGCAGTGCCAGGCCTGTGCCAGTGGTGGGGAGGGGAGCACTCTGTTAAGGGTTAGAGCACCCTCACTGGAGATGTGCCTGGTTTGGATTCAGTTCTGATCACTAAAGCAGTCCAGGCTTGTGCCATCCCCACTGTTCAGTGTGCCTGGTATGTACCCAGGGTGCCCGTGCAGTGTCAGGTGCCCAGCACACTCCTGGCTCCACAGCGACCCAGGCCCAGGTCAGCAGGTTTCCCTGCCAGAGGGTTTGCTGCCAACATGGCCACAAGTCCATAAGCAATAAACTTTTTTTTTTTTGGTATGACAACCAGTGTAAACCCCTAGTTTCATTGGAAGATTTTTCCTTTAAAAGAACTAAGGGATTTTGCAGATTTGGCAGATTCCCCAGCAATAAATGACATTTATGGAGACACCTTGAAACGCCTCTGATGTCATAAAGCATATGGCTGTGATTTCATTCCAAGGGAAGGGAGCTGCTGAAATTCCAATTATTATTATTCCAGCCCAATTATTAAAATACCTGTATTTTATGGTCAGACCAAAACAATATGATTTTTCTGGACAGTGTGTGTTTAATGATGTCTGTGTGGTGCTACTTTAATCATAGAGATGAAATCTGTTCAGTGGGGAGAGATTTATAACGGAGGAACAGGCAAATGCTTCATAGTATTAAAACATAGAGAGAAGATTCAGCAGTTGTAATGGAGTGGCACATCTGTTTCCACATTTTAAAATATCGCTGCTGACACTATTTTTAAAATATGCCCCACATCAAACTTACTTAATAAAAGCTTCAGTTATGGAAGCTTTGGGAGCATGTACATAAATTCACAGATTTTATTTCAAGAGAATAGAGTGGCGAACCAATTTTTTTGGTCTGTTTGATAAATAACAGAAGCACATTTCTTCAGATTTTGTACTTTGTTTAAACTGAAGGTACAAAACTGTGGCTGCCTAGAGCTCACATGCTGCCTGATGTTTTGCTGTGTACTGTTTTTTGTTTGTATTGCTGTGTTATCTCATAGGGCATGAATGCTTTTTCAGCTGCTCACACTTCAGCTCTCACTGAAGTAAGAGCTTGCAGGATGAGACCCTTCACCAGCATCTCAAGTAGGACATATTGCTACATACATTATGAAGCTGGGTGGAGGCCACACCTTAAATTATTGTGTTTTCTTTTTTTTTTTAAATATATATATATATTATTTGTTCTTCTTCAGTGCTGCATAGTAGACTTGGTTGTTAACCCCACTGAGTCTGGCCTGCTCTCATTCCTGGTTCAGGCAGAGTAGTTGCAGTTATTGCAGAGGGAATGGTTGGAGCTCCTGCTGGTGCTTCACTGCCCTGTTGTGCATCTTCCACATGGCACAGACTGTCTTGGCAGTGACCTGGCTGGGAGAGGATTCCCAGGTCCCTCACAGGGGCAGGAGGAAGGGGGCAGCTTTTCTGAGCAGAACATGTGGAGTCAGTGCCAGGGCACTGTTAGCTTGTGCTCAGAGGTGACATGCATGGCCACATGCAGAGGCATGGCCATACTCACCCACTCACAGAGCTTTCTGCATTATTTTGGACAGCACATTCAACTCTTGGTTTGAGCAGGAGTTTAAAAGCTTCAAATCCAAGAAATCACACAAATCTGTAGGTTGTATTTCAGCAAAACTTGCAAGCATATATTACCTTGCTTGCTAAATCTTAGCTGAAGTCACAAAAAAATACTCACTGAACTTGAAAGCTGTGGAAATAAATTTCCTGTTTATTTGTGTTACAATCTCTATTGCTTTCTCTGTGCTCCCAAATCCTAAATAGGCCTTTAGCTTGTAGGCTTTTCAGCATGCACTGTACATGGATGTTTAAGGGCACGTGCAGATTGTGAGCATGTGTATAAATACAGCCTGGATATGCATGCACAGAAATATCACATGCTGATGGCAAACAGAGAAAAACAAATCATCAAGTCATGTTTGTGCTTCCTTAGTATTTTGAGGAGGTCCAGTCCTGTTTGGTCCTGAACAAACTCAGTCCATGTTGACTTCAGTGAGAGGGAAGAGCTCCCAGCAGCTGGGCAGATCAGGCCCAGCAGGAGCAAGTAGAGATATGACCAGTTCCTGCCCATACCTGCTCTGCAGTCACCCCTCTGGTATGATATAAATTCCACCTGACAGCAGGCAGTGTGATACATTTCTATTGCAGTCTGTTAGCAGGGACTGTGCTCTGCCCTCTCAGCTGCCTCTGCCTGGCTGTTCCCACCTTATCTCTGGGCTTGGGGAGAAAAAGGACCCAGTTCTGGAAGTCTTACTCAGGTGACTGAATGGCTGTTAACATGAAGCCAGAGGCCAAATCTTGCATTTCAGTGAGCCCAGAGTTGTTTCAGAGCAACTTTGACAAAGTCTTTGATGTTGTTGGTATTAGTGCAGCTGCTGTGATCAGAGCATTTGTCCATTGATTAAATTTGCATAAGGAAAGGGTGCCAGATTAGGCATTAAAGGGGGGAGCCATCCTCTGCCAGTAAAGTTTTATGGGCTACATAAACTCCCTCATCTAACAAGGAGAAAACTTGAGCAGGGCACAACTGGTGTGACAAAGGAGAAGAGAGTTAAACAGCCACTGTCAAAGGTGGTTTCTAAAACCACTGCAAGCCACCTTAGGCACTACTCTTACCCAGCTTTCCTGTGGGCTTTTTGAGTGAAACAGCACATAAGAAAAAGAGGTGGTCTTTCAGAGAGTGAAGGGCAAAGGAAATGAGATACATGAAAAAAATTGTGATCAACAACAGCATAATGATAGTGGTCTTAGAAATTACCTCAGAAATAATATTATTCCCTCTTCCCACTTGAGGCCACTTCCCATGCATACCAGAACTGCCATTAAAGTTGACAAGCTTTGGAGGTACAAGGAGGCTGATGTTGCTTACCTGGATCTGAGGCTCAATTTCAGTAGTTTGTTTTCAGCAAATTTTCCTACTGAAACTCCCAACTTTTGTAATTCTGAGTTAACAGGTAAAAAGAAAAAAAAACCCCTTGTTGAATTCTATTTACTCTTACCATTAGCATCTTCTTTCTAAAGTAATTGGCTAAGTAGAGAAATTATTCATCTTTGGTAGCATTTCCTGTAGAAATTCCCTTCCTATTTTCACCCAGAGGACCTCTAAAGCAGCCCCTTCACGCATTGACACTCCAAGGTGGATTTATATGACAGATTGTAAAGGCTGCAAAACCTCTAGCACATCTATGAAGTGAGTTGCAAATTGTATTTATCCGAGGGAGTGAGACAATTCTTACATGTAGAAAGCAAACCTGCAGCAGAAGCCCAGGCTCCTGACATGCAGTCAGGAACCCCCCAGGGCATTGCCAGATCCTGCAGAGTTCCTCCCCCTGAACTCGGTGGCAGACGTCTCCTTGCCTTCAAGCAGAAAAGAAGTAGAAGCTCCTCATCCATGTATGCCACGGCAAGCCCCAGCTTCTTGATTTCACTGGAAATTTTGATATCACTTTGAATTTTTGTTAGAAAGCAGAAGGAGATTTTTCATCAGAAGCCTGTCTGTTTTGCAGCCCTGAATAGTGTTTTTAACCCAGAGAATTGCTGAGAGTTGTTTTGCTTTACAAGGTAAATATATTTACCTTCCATTCTTGGATAACTCGTATTTTTGTATAACCCTCCATTGAAGACACATTCCTCTGTCTGAAGTGTTGTAAAAACTCGTGCTTTCTGCGGCATTACTTGGGACAAAAGCGAGCAGGGATGATTTTCCATGAAGCAACACTGTCCAGGTGGGAACAGTGTGGGGCACAGAGCCCAGAGAGCCTCCCCTGATGGTTTGTAGCACGCTGTGTTTGGACCTCTCTGTCCCAGCCTTTTCCCTTCAGCAGAACAGAGCTCCCTGGCCCCACAGCCCAGGGCATGCTGAGCCAGTGCTGACACAGTCACCTCAGCTCTTGGGGCACCTGGGACCCACCACCCCTTCTCTGGGGGCTGTGTCCTGCACAGAAAGCCAGCACAGGCTTTATTGTTTCAGAAGCTAATGATCTCTCTACAAGACAGTAGAGTTTTCCAGGAATATCCTTGCCTCACTTTCCTCTGAACTCATGGACTTTTTTGGTGATGCACAAACGAGTCCCCTAAAGCACAAAGCACGTGTCTTCTCTGAATGTGTCTTGTCAAAACACACTCTTGATCTTACAGGCCCACCCTCAGACAAGGTCTCCTACCAAGTATGATCTTCTGATTTTAGCTGCTCTTGAGGTATCTGTGTTTTTTAATTCCCCTGCCTTTTCCTCCAGCACCTCCATCTCTCTGGTCACTGGAGCTCAGCTCACCTGAGATCTGCTTTCTCCCCTGCTTCTCTGCAGCCACACCAGGCTGGACTGAGTTCAGGGGAATTCTCTGCTCCAAGTTTTAGGACCTCTGTGTTGTCCCTGGCAGAACATGATTGCTGACTCTCTGTAGCTGGATCCAGTGGTTTCATAGCTCAGACACCTTCCAAGATCTACAAGACAGGTTTTCCACATCATCCTTTACACTGAGGGCTTCACAGTGGGACCCACTCTGCACTTCTTGGGAGGGAGCAGGAAAATTATTAATGTGAATATGTTTGGGATATTTAATTCTCTAGACATAGCACAGCTGATACCATCTCACATTTCTTGCTTCTGTATGATCAATTCACTCTTACAATAATTTATTTGCTAATTTCCTATCAAATCTGTGTATTATCAATGTTATTGCCTGAAGACAATGTCCAATTAGCAAATTTTGTCCCTTACCCCATGCTGGCAGTTAGGGTGTAAATCAGTCCTTGAACTGAGGGGCAGGTTAAGGGGGTGAAGACCAGGTTTGTTCTCAGTCAGTGGTTGTTGATGGCTGTGGAAGCACAGTCTGTTTGAGGGCAGGATCCCTGGCTGGAGCAGGATCAGTGTTGGTCCTCCTGGGAGAGCTGCTGCAGTCCTGCACCACTGCAGCATCAGGGGCTTCCTCCTCCTGCCTGAGGTGCCTCCCAGACCTCTCTGTGCCCCTGTCATGCCGTGCTGCTCACCCACCCAGCCCCTCTCCGGGTCCCCTCTCACACCAGCCAGATGTCTGTCTGGAGCACAGTGAAGGACATGGGCACATTCCAGGCTTTGCAAGGCACTGCTCTTCCCCCCCAGGTCAGTTGTTTGTGAGGTGACCCCAGGCCCTGGCACTCCCAGGCTGGGAGCTGGTGTGTGCCACCCAAGGGCAGTGCCAGTGCCAGAGCCAGCACCCCACGTTCAGCAAAGCACTACAAAGTGCTGCAGCACAGAGCTCGTTCATTTTAATAGCTATTGTGCATTTAACCCATCCACAGAGTTCTAAGCAAAACACTTGAAGGGGCAGGAGAAGGTGTTTCCCCTGCACGTTACCAGTGCTGTGAGAGGTTCTGGGCATGGTGCAGGAGCACAGGGACAGTGCCCAGCAGCTCTGCCAGGGCTCCCAGGGCTCTGCCACTGTGCCAGGCAGTCGGGTGTGTGCTGCAGATGAGAACAAGTAAAGGAGCCAAAACCCAGAGGATTTGGTTATGTGTAGTGCCTTTTCTAAATTAGCACATGAATTCTCATGGAGATTTACGTAATTTTTGGTTTCATATCGTGCACCTGAGATTTAGAGATAAATCTTTTGAGTTTTTATTCCGTAGTTGTTGACTGGGCAAATCTCCCTGTTGTTTCCAAGGGAATTTTGACCAGCAGAACCCTCAGGATAAAAACCCTTAGAAGGGCCTTTCTCCTTCCCACCCATTGTCTCCCCCCAGTTTGCCTGTGGCAGTTACACTCACCAAAGCAGAAGCTGGAGCAAGGGAAGGGACTCTCATTGCCAGGCTGCTGTATCAGATGGTGCAAACTGAACCCTTTTGCAAAGCTGGTTCCATACAGGTGCTACATGGCCAAGGTCACACAAGTCCTCGCAGAGCTTTGATAAGCTCTGGGAAAGGTGTGAAGTGTCTGATCCTACAGGCGTTGTGTCCTGCAGCAACGTGTGACACATCCAGCACAGTCCTGGGCAGTGCAGGCACGTCCAGCACAGTCCTGGGCAGTGCAGACACATCCAGCACAGTCCTGGGCAGTGCAGACACATCCAGCACACTCCTGGGCAGTGCAGGCACATCCAGCACAGCTCCTGGGCAGTGCAGACACGTCCAGCACAGTCCTGGGCAGTTCAGGGCACTGAGGACCTGCCTCCTCTTGCAGACTGGCCAGAGCTGCCATGGCAGGAGGTGCATCAGTCCCAGGTGCCAGTGCAGAGTCCCATGGCTTGGCCTCTGTGGCTGATAAAATTGATCTGTAGTGGGCATGTAGCTGCAGCCAGGAATGATGATGTTAGGTGCTCTGNTCCAGCACAGTCCTGGGCAGTGCAGACACATCCAGCACAGTCCTGGGCAGTGCAGGCACAGCCAGCACAGTCCTGGGCAGTGCAGACACATCCAGCACAGTCCTGGGCAGTGCAGGCACATCCAGCACAGCTCCTGGGCAGTGCAGACACATCCAGCACAGCTCCTGGGCAGTGCAGGCAAGTCCAGCACAGTCCTGGGCAGTTCAGGGCACTGAGGACCTGCCTCCTCTTGCAGACTGGCCAGAGCTGCCATGGCAGGAGGTGCATCAGTCCCAGGTGCCAGTGCAGAGTCCCATGGCTTGGCCTCTGTGGCTGATAAAATTGATCTGTAGTGGGCATGTAGCTGCAGCCAGGAATGATGATGTTAGGTGCTCTGTTAGCTGGCACTGACTGGACAAGGTCCTGGATTCAGGGTCTGTCAGAGCCCCTTCAGTTGGCACACTCTGAATGATTTCTTTGTGTTACCCAGGGCTGTTGTGGCACAGCTGGAGCAGTAACTGGGGTGGTAAAGGAGGATAGTCCCCCTAACCCTTCATCCCAGTGACTTAGGGAGATGGAAGGGCAGGAATTTACATGGAAACCGATTCTTCAGACCTGTCTGTGTCCACCTCCCCAGGATATCCTACTAACTGGCATGGAGGGAGGCACAGCAGAGCAGAGCTGTCTGCTGTGATAAAGGTGTTTACTCCTTACTGGACTTGATAACCACTGCCTTGCCCAGCTCAGCCACAGCCTGGGAAGTGCCCGCAGGCTCTGGAGAGGGAAAGCCTCTGGGAGTACAAATCTTACTGTAATTGGGTGCTGAGATTGGGCCCTGTCGATGAATGAATTATTTGTGTGTTTACTTGGAATAGTTGATGAAATGCTAAAGAAAATACTGCCTAGCTGGTCTCTGATGACCAGCTTTTTCCCAGAAATTATTTTTCCTCTGTATACATTTACAGCCTGGGTTGTGTGGAGTTCTTGGTATAAGTGGGTATTATGGCATCTAGGAAGGGGCAGACCAAGCCATCCATGTGGAGGAGCAGACAGCAAAGCAACACTCATCTGACAGAGAGAAATAACATTATGGCTGTGCTGTGCCTGGCATGGGCTGTTCAAACCCCCTGAATTTCGAGCAAATACCCAAATAGTAGCTTATTTGCCTCAGCTAGTCAAAAGGAAGAGCAGGCACCCCTGTGCAGCTTGTGCAGCCTGGCTGTGGTCAGGAGGGAGGTCACCTGTGGCCTCTGAGAGCTGTGCAGAGATGAACATTGCACAGTGTCTCCAGGACCTTCTCTGCAAAGCCCAGCTGACCTTGCCTTGTTTTCTGCTCTTCCCTTTCATCTTTTCAATGATACCGTGACTGTAGCTGAGTTACACTTAGCACCTTAGTAATGTACAGTAATTCCCACCCTTCCTGCTTACAGCAGGTTTATTAAAACTCCCAAAGAGAATCCAGCAGACAAGAAGACCAAAATTTCACCTCTTTTTTTTATTTAGCCCTCTGTAGCAGTTTCTGAGGTTAAGGGCTCAAGTACTGTGTCATTTCTTTCATTGCTACTTTTGCTTCCCCCTCTCCTGACAGGGCATTTTGGTACCAGCATAATTAAAATATTTTTCAGCGGTCATTATCAGGACAGCACCATGAAAAGCGTTAGCAGTGTATTTTGAGAAAACACTCCCGTAGGACGCTGGGGAGGTAACCTGTCTTCTCCTTTCACATGCTGTGAGTGGAGGCTCTTTCCTGCTGAAGAGTGTGGTGTGAAGTTCTGTAAAGATGCTGCATCTTTACACTTAAAGCAAAGGGGAATCTCCTGTACTGATTGCTCCTTCATGTGCTGTGTATGCAGCTCCCTCATGGCGTGGGGAGGAGTTGTGGAAAGATGAAAATTCAGTTGCTTTGTACTGCAAGTCCTGTCCTGAGGTCACAGGAACCACACACCTGTGGAGCAGAGGAGGTGTTACCCCTTCATGTTAGGACTTTGAACACACCTCACTGGTGCTTGTCCTTTGATTTACAAACTTTTGATTTATGGAGACCCTGCAATGGCAAGCAGACCTAGTGTGCTTAGGGGGATATTTCAGGACTGCTTAGGAAGTTTATAAAACAGCCTCCCTAGATTATGGAGCAAGGGGGTATCTGTTTTGTAAGGAACATGTTATGAAATGAATTTGTCTCTAGGCCTTACTTAATTATTTTAATGATCCCACTGGTGGTTGTCGTAGGTGTCGCTCTATGTGTATATTGTGACCTACATGCTTGTGAACATTTATGAAATCTAAAGATTTAAAAGTACATTGGACTTTATTAATTCATTGCCTCCTTTCCCTGAAATAAATGGAGGTGGTTTGGATATTGGTACATTGGGCCAATTCTCTATTCCAGTGAAGTCAATGAGAGTTTTAATCTAAGCTTAAGCAGAAAGCAAGTAGGCAAGCCTTATTCTTTTAGAAAACAGAATAAAAATAAACCTGGCCAAAATAATCCTTAGTGTACCCCTGTTATCCTCTGTGGAGTTAACACCAGGGATGAGCACTGATGGGATGTGTGGAGAGGAGTTCCAAGAACCTGAGCATTGGAATAAGATGCTTCTGCTGAGTGTCCACAGTGCTTGCTCTCAGAAACATCTGAGGGTGTAAAACCAATGGTCAAGGAAGACACAGTGTCCTGCCCTTCCCAGTGCATGCAGGGACCTTTCCTGACCAGGTGACCTTCCCAGAGAGATGGCTCTGCTGGCTTTGAAGGAGTTGGTCCAAATTTGTACCCACATAACTGAAATCAGAATTAATCTATTCATGGGTTAATGAAATCTTTAAGAACAAAGTGCATATTTAAATAGAAGGAATATGCAGGCATGCAAACACAGGAATCATGTGTGAAAGCACAAGGGAAGCAAGATGTCTGGAGCACAGAGTAACAGGCTGGTGTGGAGGATGCCAGGCTGGAGCTGATACAGGCCATGGCCATGCTGGGATAGCCACATGGACTCTGCCAAGGTTTTGTTACATGAAATGTAATTTAAAGTTGATGAGCACACCTTGCCTTGCAGGACATCAGCTTGTTCCCCTGTGCTGTGCTGGCATTAGATCTGGTGACTGGACAGGAGTATTGCCAGTCCCTCCCATCACTGGGGTATCTCCACTGACACAGAGTTACACCAGGGTGGTGGCTTTCCTAACCCAAACTGACAGCTGGGAGAAGCTGCAGAGCTGGAATTAAACTCCAGAGTTACAACCTCCTCTCTCTGTGCTCTCTGCACCAAACTGCCCACTCCCTCACTGCAGCTGCAGTGATCAGCATGTGCTTCAATCTTCAAAATGAAATGACACCTGTAAAAATGTTAGAGGGGTTTGTTTTCATCTGACTGGCTCTCACTCCAGGGTCTGCCTGGCAGGACAGCTGTGAGCTTCCCAAGTGTGCGTGGCTGTGTTCCTTCCTGGTGCAGTCACAGTGCCAGCTGTCGGGGCTGGGCACCGGGGCAGAGGGGCAGAGCAGAGGGACTCAGTGCTCACCTGTGCTGTGTTGGATTAACTCTGCTGCAGTATGGTGTGTGTTCAAAGCCTAAAACTGCTGCTTTTTCATCTGCTGAGGACTGCATAAAGCAAAACCTGCACATGGATGCTGGGAAGTGGCTCTGCAGCCCTGGCACTGTTATTCTTGGTCAGACTCAGAGGGGATCAGTTGGCAAGCACTGGGAACTGCCATTTGCACCATAAGGCTGAAAGGCTGGAGGGATCCCAGTCCAAAGGGCAGGCTCCCACTCCCCTCTCTCCTAATGGTGCTCCCAGTGCTGCAGGTTATCCCCTTAGATCTGGTAGGTGCTTTTGCAGCAGCAAATCTCTCTCTTGAGAGTTGAGAAAGTGCACAATGAAAACTGGGGGCTCTTTGGTGTTTTACTGTGTTAGGCCAACAATTTGTGCCAGCGTGATGTACACCAAAGGCTGCAGCTCTGGCATTTGGGGAGTGTGGTGTTCCTTCTGGCAGACCACTGCCTAAATTCTGCCCTTGCAAAACTCAGACAATTTCATGGACAAATCTGACTGGTGGAACTCCATGGGAAACAGCCCATGACAACAGAGAAGCTGGGTCCTTGCTTGGGCTGGGATTGTCTGGGAGGGAACAAGGGCTGAATTTAGGCCAGTAGGACATAACACTACTGCTGAATGAGGAAAAAAATCCATGACTGCTTTTTAATCTCATGGAGTTGTAACTAGTTTCAAATATACTTCCTCTCTTTTCCCATGCAGTTGTATTCTGTTTGCAGGCACAGGGGTTTAAAACAGGGGCCTGTTTCTTCTTTCAGTTAAATCAGAGGATGTTTGGGCCTTGACATCACTGGGACCAGAATCAAATCCATGACCATAGTATTATACTTGAGAATGGATCTCTCACAGTCATATAAAAACCCCAGGTTCAGCTCTCAGTAGCTCAGCACAATTCAATAGCTAACAGTTTACTCATTGTTTTAAAGTTTTTGCTGAACTTAGTTCTGTAGGGCAGGTATCCTCTGTGCAGCAGGTGTAGTCTCCTTCCCAGGTGTGGGTTCCCTCTCTCATGACCTTGGACAGGGGCTCCTCCTTTTTTGGGGAACTGGCCATGGAGGTGGGCTCTTCCCAGCAGACTTGGTGGTGGGTCGAGTCCTGTCTGTCCCTGATCTGCAGCTGCAGTAACAGAAAATCTGCTGGAGATTCCTCTTTCCCTTTCATCTGCCGATGGCTCAGGCTCACCAGCAAAAACTTCCACAAGTCTTCCTGCCTGGTGTGGGCTCTGTGGGCTTTGGTGCTTGTTTTCCCTTCAAAATACCATTTTAACAAGTTGTTCCTGATGTTGTTCTTCAATGACTTTAAGTGAAGAACCAGAAAAAACATGTTTGGTACAGCTTAGTCAAATGTAAGAATAAACAAGAGAATAAAAATTCATACATCATTTGAAGCATGATAATAAAAATACAGATAGAGAGAGCTGGTTTAACTTATATCTGCTTGTAGAGGAACATGACCAGTTACAGTCTCATGCCAGAGTGTGGTCGTGTGAGCTGTGCTGGGGGTGGACAGTAGCATAATACAATTACATTGTGGGACTGGGAAAATTTGGTGTCATTTACTCACCAGAGGACAGAAGGGTGGGCTGCAGGAAAAGCAAATAGAGTAAGGATGAAAAGAAAAGCTGTGTTCTTCCCATGTTACTCTCTACAACAGAAGTGAATCACTGTACCAGCCAAATGCCCAGGCAGCATGGGCAGCTTCTTTTGAGCAGGAATCTAATTCCTCTCTTCACTGAGAGGCTGGTGGTGTTCCTGTTGGAGCAGTGGGGATTGCCCTGGTGCAGCAGAGCCCAGTGTGAGCACCACGGGTCACCTGGTGTTCCTGCCCAGCCCAGGGGATGCAGAGCTGCAGAGTCTTGGGCAGTGCGTGGCTGGGAAGTTTCTCCTGTGAATCTGGAAATAAAGAATCCTAGGAATGATGCCTTTTTCATGTACCCCTGTGACCAGAGACACACTGAAGACAAGTTAATGGAGAAAGATATAGGGTTTTATTAGGTAAAAGCTTCCACGATCAAACCCAGAGGGGTTTGACCCGTAGGTCAGGAAGTTTTGGGGTTTTTATACCCCTCATTAACATCCAATCAGAACTCTCATTTTCTGTCAATCTACCCCCTTCGTCATGGGGGGGCAGTTGGGCCTTCTCCTGTTGTTTGTCTTCTGTTATCATGCAGGTGTCAGCTGAAAAACAGCTCGGCCTTGACAGGGCCTGCAAGCAGCTCCCAACTCGTGAGAAAGGCACTTAATATTCACATCTAAATATCAGAGTAACTCAGCAGAGACTATATGATTCTAAAACCTTCTAAAATTACATTAAATCACATTCTTAGGCATCAGAAAAAGCTGCTCAGCTTTCCCATATCTGGGGTCAGAAGTGAAGGGCTCAAGCAGATGAACACTCTAGCTGTGTGCATGAGTGCTGCATGCCAGAGTGAAAGTGTTCCCTGTCACCATTTCTGCTTTAGAAAAGGTTGTGCAGCCCTTGAATCTCCATCCCTCTTTCTCTGCTGGGTACTGACACAGCCTGGTTTCACAGCACCCACCCATGCAAGAGATGCAGAGGGCCAGACTTGCACCCTGGAAGGGAAATGAGTTGCATCTGAAGTTTTCCCAAACTTCCCTCACTGCGTCCCAGTGGGAGTTTTGCTTTTGACTTCAACGAGCGAGGATTTAGCCCATTTGTATTATAATCTAACTAGTGGCTGCATGTTTGCAGCCTCCCAGCATGCCCAGTTGTGCAGGGGGGTGGCAGTGGGGGTAATGGCCAGATTTAGTCAGATTTTAATCTCTCAACAAAAATACTGGGTTATCTTCCACTTGAAGTTACAGCAAGTAGGTGAGCAGCAGAAGAGCTGACATTTGGTGCAGCCCTGCTCTCATCAGGGCCCTTGGAGCACCATGATTTAGGGGAAAGGGATGGTTAAAGGAATAGCAAGAAAAGACTTGCATAGGCAGGAATGTTTTGTTTAAATTGTGCGTCTTCTCATGTATTAGCAACTTAATTCTCTTGAGTGCCCACAACTCCCACAGAGTTTGAACTGAAATGCAATTCTTGCAGGATCGGGACCTTTGGAAAACTAGGGAATGCTTGGGAAGCTAAGATGCTGGTTTAGGATTTTGATTCAAATTAAAGAATTTTTGTTCTGAGTTGATTTTCATGGCCGGAATTCAGTGTAAATTCTGTATTGAGAAAACATGAGAGGCCCAGAACCCTCACAGGGCTCGAATCAGAGCAGCAGGAACAATGGCCTAATAGAAACAGGATACAATATAAATTTGTATTAATGTTTTTAAACTTCACCAACTATTTAGGCAAACGTTCAGTTAGAATGAAGTAAAAGGCACAAAAAGAGCAAAAGTAACCTGAACTTTATACTGAGGGAAAAAAAGCAATAGTACTGGAAATCCAGCTAACATGCTGCTTTAACTTCAAGTGCTGAGTCCACAATTGAGAATAAAGAGAGGGGTTCCCAAACAATTGGTGTTAACTACAGTGTAGGAGCTTCTGTGCAGTTACCTGGACCTTGGCATATTTCACTGAAAGAATTATATTTGGCTCTTGGCATTAACACATTCTGTGCTTTGATGGTTCATAGTATATTGTAATACTATTTGGTTACTTTTATTAAAAGCATGCAAGTCAGCCAGACTCTGCTCTTCTCCCCTCCCTGAGTGGTTAGTGCTTGTTGGGAGCAGGGGTGGCAGAACTGGCCTGGCCTGACCTACAGTAACAGCAGCTCTCACTGGGCCACCCTGGGTCCATGTGGCCAAGGCTCCTGTTCTGCTCATGGACACTCCAGAGCAGCCCAGTCACTCCAGATGACTGGAATTGTATGGTTAAGGATCAAAAGTCATGGGAGGTTGTTTGTCACTGTCCCTGGTACAAAGGATGGCCAAACCACACCAGTGGCAGGTGGGGAACTTCCAGTGGAGAAACACAAATTGTACCTGTATTTGAAAGTTGTGTTTTTCCCTTGTTAAGCCCAGCAAATACATTTCATGGCTGGTGAGTTCAGTAGGTGTTGTGGGATGCTGATGTGTGCAGTGAATGGGTGCTGCTCTGTGTGGGTGGATCTGCTGCCCCTGCCTCTGGATGTGGTTATCTGCCAAACACAAGGAAAGGATTCCTAACCAGCAATCAACATACCAGAAACTGTTTGTTTAGTGAAGTATTTTTATAGCTGTTAAAATAACACGCTCAGAATAGACAAACACTTGAATAAGGCAGAATGGACTCAGTGGCTGATGGAGGACTGGACTCTGCCCCTGTTCCTCCTGGCTGAGCTCCTGCTGACCACCCACAGGACAGGTGGCAGGAACAGGTCCCCAGGGAGAAACATGCACTCAAATTTGGGATGAGGGACCAGTGCTGATGGGCTTAATCCCCCTGTCCCAATAGGTGAAGGGCTTAGGGTTAATACCCATGTAAACCTGGGGGGAATGAGAAACCTGGAAGGGAAAGTTTATGGTAGCCTCAATTCCCTTAGTAGTTGGTCTGCTCATTGTAGATGTTTGACCACTCCTCCTCCTCCTCTTCTTCCTCCCTGTTGGGATTTTTGGCTGAACAGATGCAGGACCAGAAGGGCTTTTAACTACCATGAGATTTTTTTCATGCAGGAAAAGACACAGGCTTCTCTACCTGGGATTAATGTTTCCTCTTCCTTGTCTTACCTGCTAATTTATGTCCAGGTGATACTGTTCCTACAAATTTAACAATAAGTGTAATGCATGAAAATAGGAATACACATACATTTCCAGGAAATTATGTATCAATTATATCATCTGTCAAAGTGTCTTAAAAGTGCACATATGCTATTAAGAACAGGCATCTCTCATCCTTACCATGAATGCTTTGTGGTATTTCAGAAATAATAGGTAGTTTCCACTTCAGTGGATTTTATTACCTGTTGCTTCAGTGGACTTTAATTCATAGTAACAGAGATCAGAAAACACAATTGTCCATGCCTTTATTTTGATTACAAAATCCATTACATACCTAATTTTGCTTTTTAGTGATGTTACAGAAAGAAGAAAAAAAATCCTTCCAGAACTTCCTAAGAATAATTCTGCATGGTAGATTATAATGTTCTTTATGGATTATTGACTTTTAAAAATACATGTTGATGCTATACAGACTAGCTCTGATTGTTACTAAAATAGATATTCTAGCCTGAACAGCAAAATATGAAGTATTAAATCTAGGTAATAGATCCTGCAGTTCCTTCAGGTGCTTAATAGTTAATGACTGTAATATCCTTCAGAAGCTTGGCAAAGTGAGCATATGGCTTAAAAAACCCTGTACCATTCCAGGATCAGCGTTGGAAGGCAGGAACAGGTTCTAGGAGTTGGGTGAACATGTTATCAGTGAGTTGCCCCCTCCACCCCTCTGCTGGGATTGGACTGTACTCCTTGATGCTCTTGTTAAAAATTGAGCTGGGGCTTGGGAGTTACAGGCTTTGGTGTCTCTGGTTCTCCCAAGTCAGTTCTGTACTGGAACACCTGTGGTGGCTCATCAGGAGTGACGGGCCCATGGCTGAGTGATTCCTGCACTGAGACTGGCAGTGCCCACAGGACACTGCTGCCTGTAGGACTCTGGTGGCTGTAGGACACTTATGGCTGTAGGACACTGGTGGCTGTAGGGCACTGGTGACTGTAGGACACTGGTGCCTGTAGGACACTGGTGGCTGTAGGGCACTGATGGCTGTAGGACACTTGTGGCTGTAGGACACTGGTGCCCGTGTGACACTGGTGCCCGTGTGACTCTGGTGCCCGNGGACTCAGGTGGCTGTAGGACACTGGTGACTGTGTGACACTGGTGCCTGTAGGACTCTGAGTGCCTGTAGGACACTGATGGCTGTAGGACTCAGGTGGCTGTAGGACACTGGTGGCTGTAGGGCACTGGTGACTGTAGGACACTGGTGCCTGTAGGACACTGGTGGCTGTAGGGCACTGGTGACTGTAGGACACTGGTGCCCGTGTGACTCTGGTGCCCATATGACACTGGTGCCTGTGTGACTCTGGTGCCCATATGACACTGGTGCCTGTGTGACTCTGGTGCCCATATGACACTGGTGCCTGTGTGACTCTGGTGCCCATATGACACTGGTGCCTGTGTGACTCTGGTGCCCATATGACACTGGTGCCTGTGTGACTCTGGTGCCCATATGACACTGGTGCCTGTGTGACTCTGGTGCCCATATGACACTGGTGCCTGTGTGACTCTGGTGCCCATATGACACTGGTGCCTGTGTGACTCTGGTGCCCATATGACACTGGTGCCTGTGTGACTCTGGTGCCCATATGACACTGGTGCCTGTGTGACTTTGGTGCCCGTGTGACACTGGTGCCTGTGTGACACTGGTGCCCATATGACACTGGTGCCTGAGGCTGCCCCACTGCAATGCTGCTGCTCACCCTCCTCCGCTTAGAGTGGTGGCAGAAGGAGCCGGTGGTTGGGATGGCTCGAGCAGTGCCCTGCCGAACACTGCAGACTTGGCATCTGCACTGCATTTGGGACTGGAAGCCAAGACTTGATCTTCCTTTTGCCAGAAACCCCTTTTGGGGCACCCCTTGGTGCCTTCAGGCACACGTGGCTGCTTGGATTTCATACTTTACAGAGCAGCGGTTTATACCCTGAGTTTAAGACTCAGACTCTCACACATGCACAGTTTTCCCCATCACTGTACAAATAAAAGATTTAAAAGATGCTTAAAACAAAATTCTCCCCAGCTGAAACACCCTCCAAGCCAAGCATATACCTGAAGCAATCTGAGGTGGTGAAGATGTTATCTTTGATTAAAGTGGAAACCATGGCAGAGCCGTAAGGATGAAGCCTCTCAGGGTTGTAAGGATGAAGCCTCTCAGGGTTATAAGGGTGAAGCCTGTCAGGATTATAAGGGTGAAACCTCTCAGGGTTTCTGCAGCCAGAGCCTCCTCAGTGCTTTCTTCTTAGCTGGAGAAGGGCTTAAAATCCCTGCTCAGATAGCAGGGTGGGAGGGTATAGTATAACCATACAACAGAGCTTTTTTTATGGACTGTCACACTAATTACAGCTGAAGTTTGAAACTGAGGCACATCAGAAAACCTACTGCAGCCAGATGCAACCTTCAGCCATGTTCCTGGCTGTACAGGGCATGAGGGAGCATGTGTCCTGGCAGAGACAGTGCTTCAGCAGCTCTCTCATAACTGCTGCCAGGCCAGGAGGCAGAAGACACCCATGTGCTGGGTTATCCCTGTCCTGCTCTGGCCAGCCCTGCCTGCTTTTCAGACAGGCTGGGTGTTTTAATTAATCTGCCTGGAGAAAGCAGATGTAGGTGCTCTCCCTGTTATGGTTTGCTTTGCTGAGAACTTGTGCACAAACCCAAGAGTTTTACAGAAATGATGGAAATAGGAAAAATGCTGCTGGGAAGGTCTGGCAGCACTGTCCTGTGCTGATGTGGCAGTGCCAGCAGAGAGCTGGCTCCTGGCACACCGTGGTGGGCAGGCACAGCCACTTCAGAGGCTCTTCACTGTTCTGTCCCAGCTGTTGCTTCCCTGTGGTGGGACAAGTAGCAGCCTTTGAACAGCCAGAGCTATGCAGTGCCAGACACACTGCAAGGCCTCTCAAGCACCTCTGCTCCAATTCATGGCATTTTTTCTCTTCCAAGCAGATAACAGTATCTATCCTACCCACCTTGAGCAAATATTTCAGAGATAAGCAGCACTGTTTATGCTCAGCAGCAGTGGCTGGACTCTGCTCACACACCTGGGACGCTCTGTTAACATGGCCCGCGGGGCAGTTTGAGGTCATGCTCAGTGTCCTGCCTCCAAACAACCCTCTTCTTCCCCTCTGTGGCATTTCCCACAACCACCTTCTCCTCCTCAGCTCCACAGCCAGGCCCAGAGCCAAGCACAGCTGACAGCTGTGTGAGGCACAGGAGAGCTGCAGAGCCCGTGTTGGCTGCGCTGGGTTGTGCTGAGGAGCAGGAGGGCACACGGAGGAGGCAGGTTCAGCAGAGGGCACCGAGGGCAGCACAGGCTCACTCACTTGCAGGATCCACAGACAGGCATTTCTCTCTTCTTCCCCTCTCCTCCCATGAAATTAGGAAAGAGACACAATTTAATGACAGTTTGCTGAAATGTGCACTCCCTGCTGATTTGACATTGGGCAGAAAAAGTGTCTACAGAATCAATTTTTAATAAATGTAAACAACTAAATTATGAATGACAAAAATATCACTGAACAGTTAAATATTAATCACATAATTACTTAAATTAATACTTTTAGTGCAATATTGTGATAGAGAGTTCTGCTTGCATGGTGTCACTGCCCTGGCTGGGCTGGGGTGTGGGGGAGGACAGGACCACAGTGGCCCCCCAGCAGAGGGACCTGGGGACAGAGTCATCTCATGGTGCCTCCCACAACCCCAGCTGCTGGTTGTCCCACAGTACTGGATGCTCCTCTTGAAATCTCTACAACCAGACTGATTATGAAAGAACTTTTGTTTTCTGTTCAAAATCAAGCTGTCAAGAAAATGGCTAAACTGGCCCCAAACCAGGAAGTAACCCCAAAAACTTTCCAGTCCCAAAGTGCCATTAAACTCCTTGACAGTGGTGTGTGATGTGCAGAGCCATGGGTGTGCTCAGTGATGGTCTTGGGAAAACCAGGGGTGCTCCAGAGGGAGCTGGGGGTGCCAAGAGCCCTGGCTGCTCCTGAGATGGAGTTGGTAGTTTGTGAAAGAGGTGGTGTGGCATGAGCTCTGCTCTAGGGGCTGGAGTCGCTGCCCTGTGGGCACCCTCTGTGCTCCCACCTGCACAGGTGCTGAGGGAGCTTCTGGGGTGGGCAATTGGTCACCAGGACTCTGGGGGGAGGGCAGCACAGCAGTCTGGGGGTACTTGCAGGCAAGCACACGACTTCTTTCCCTGCCCGAGAAACTAAGAAAAGAATTTACTGGCACTCTTGTCCTTGTGGGCTGGCTGGCTGTGCTGTTTGTTTTTAATCTAATAAAAGGAGATCTTAATATCATAGTAAAATCTGTACAAAGCTAGAAACTCGCCCCTCGGCGTTTTGGCGAAACATTATTGAAAATGTGAAAGCCTTTAGCAGAAACAACAGAAGCACAAAGGAACAGTAGAAATAGGATCAACAGGTTGTGTTGTGGATGTTGGGAGGAGTGGGAAGTGCATCCAGCCAGGGCTGGAGGTGCCAGGGGGACCTGCTAGGCTGGAGGCTGGAGGCTGAGGGCAGGGGCCCCTGGAGGGCCAGGCAGGTGGGAAAACCCCAGTGCTGGGAGGGCAGGAGCAGCTGAGCAGGAGGAACAGGGGACTGGGAAGGTCTGTGCACTGGAGCAGATGGTGTGAGCATAGCAAGCCTTGGCCAGGGAGGTGGAGGCTGTGGAAAGGCACACTTGCCATCCTTAGACTTGCAGCTGCTGGAATTGATCCTGGCTTGGTCTGCTCCGTGTATGGAAGTTAAATGGCAGACACAAATTGTAAGAGTGTTTCTAAATTAGCAAGTGAAGCATCTCGTGCCAAAACGTAGAGATTCTGAAGAAGCATTCCTGGCTCAGACACCCCTTGCTGTAGGACCCAAGTGCAGCTCTGTTTGCCTTGTCTCTGTTTTCCTGTGCCTCCCACCTCTTCACAAGCATCACTGGAAGTAACATTCCTGTGTGCCACCAGCAAGTGCCTCCTGAAAACGCCATTACCTGGCTTGGCCACCAGTACAGTACCAGTCACCATGACCACTCATACAGACAACCATTTTTGGGGTGACTCCTGCCCAGTCTGAGCTGCAGCCACTTCCTGTGGCTTTAACTCACAGCACACTGTGGGGCACTGGAGGGAGCAGCTTCCTAAGGCCTCCAGCCAGGCTGTACCTTATTTCTGATCATCAACAAGTTTGGACAGTGCAGAGCCATTCCTGTGCCCTGCACTTGCCAGCTCTCTGACAGCCCAGCTGCATTTTCCTCCCACACAGCATTTCCTTCTGGCCACCACAGACCATCCAGAGCACTTCAGGTCCCCGTGGGGCTTGTGGAGCTGCTCCAGGTCACTGTGCTCTTCTCCATAGCTTCACACATGAGGATTGACGCTGTCAAACCAACTCTCCATTTGAAGCTGCTGTTGGAGTTCACTTGGTGCTCTCCCAGTGTTGCATTTTTCGATGGGCTTTCCCAGGTATGGTTTATGCTACTGAGAAGGGAGAAGCAGGAGTGCTTTCCACAGGCAGCATTACAACATGCTGCACTGGAGCTGGTTCTTGGAACATGGCAGCCCCCTAAAATGTCAAATAAATCCTTAAACTATTCATCACTCTGTTTTTGGGGTGGCAGTTAAGTCTTTCAACACTCTGCAAGTTTCTTTCCCCAGCAGTAATTTCGCTGGTGAAGAAATACAGCTCAGGGCACTCCACAAAGGCTTCAAAATTCATGTTTTGTTTTCATTACCAAAAAAATGCTTCACTACATTAAAGAGTGGCCCATTAAAACTTTGTACCCTGTCTCCTCTGCACCCTGTCGTTGTTGGCAAACCCTCCCCCAGGCCCGTGCAGAGCCAAGAGCAGCTTCTGCAGTCACAGAGAAAGGGAGGAGGGTTCAGCCACAGCCTGGTTTGTTTAGGTGTAAGACCTCCAAACTTTCAATAGCCATGCAGATTCACTCAGTAAATGTGTGTACTGAACCTTAAGCTGCCAGTGCTTCCTCTGCTTTCAGCCCATCCCACACAGCTCATGTGCCTGTCAAGGAAATGCATTAACTGTCTGGTTCCTGGAATAAAGTGAAACACTGTACAAAGCTGTAAAATTAACTGTCTGGGCCAAATGGCCCTAAAACAATAACAAAAAAGAAAAGAATGAGTTACTAGAGTCTTACTGAACTTTGGGATTATGCGAGTTAAATGTTGCCACGTGAACTGGGCGGTGTTCTGTGATACCATAGAAACGCTGGAGGTTGGAGACAACAGTGAACATGTTATAATTAGGGTTTGGGGGAGCTTTTGTGTGTTCTCACCAGTAACTCAGAGTACCTGAATGCTGACATGGGCATGAAAGAGGGCAGTGAAACCCAGAGACTGCTTAAGAGGGGAGAAAGTTCTTAAGCAAAATTTAGTGGGGACTTGCTAAGTCCAGGTTCATTTAATATTTCCACAGTTTATTTAGATATAAATGACAAGTTAATTAAATTTGCAACTATATTAGGAAGTTAGAAGATCATAGCAAGGGGCAGCTGTGGAGAGCACATGTCACCAAGTCGCATGAACCAGGACCCAAAGCAAGTGGTGCAGGGCACAGCCAGGAACACCAGCACTGCAGAGGACAGGGGGGTATCAAACCTGCCCCTTCCCATGGCTGGGGTGGGCACTGGGGTCCCCCCCATCTGCTCCCCACACTACTGGGCCAGAAAGCCTGGGGTGGGGTGGTGGTGCTGGAGGGAGGGAGGCAGCAAGGCTGTGTGTGGCTGCAGCACCATCAGCAGTGCTGGACATTGCCCTGGGCAAGGTTGGATAAGCTTGTTTTGCAGGGCAGGGGAAGGCCCTGCCCTGGTCTCAGCGAGGCATGGGGGGGGATTTCATGGCCCATTGGAAGGGGTGGCTGGATGGGGAAATCCAGCGGTGTGGGATGGGCTCTCTGGGAAATGGAGGAGCCCTCACTGGCAGGATTATTTAAGACTCGACTTTGAAAGACGAGACACTGTGCAGTTGGGAACAATGCTGCACTGTCAGAGAGATGGACTCAATTACTTAATAGGTCGCTGCTGTCTGTCTCCTGCGATTTCCCTTTCCAGAACATATATTCAGCTGGGTTATTTCTCATGGGAAGCCAAAGCGTTGTGAGGGAAGCCAGGCATTGGGAGGGGAGAGCAGGAGGAGCAGGCAGAGGCAGAGCAGGCTCCTCAGGATGTGGAGAAAGCTGGAGTCATGGAGCTGGTGTGGTCCTTTGGTGCTGTACCCAGCTGATTCCCCAGTCTCACAGATCTCACTTCCTTTCCCTTGCTCACAAAGGATTTGCCACTTTGCTGTGCTGCTGCCAGGCTCTGATCCCCAGCACTGCTGCTGGTGGCACTGTGGTCCCACGGGCAGTGCTGGAGATGCTGCACGGGCTGTTGGTTTCTGTTGTGCCAAAACATTCTGCGTGGGATGGACACTGACAGGCCCATACAGCTCAGCTCGGTGTGTGGCAGCCCCTCCTCTAGCACAGGAAGGCTCTCATGGCATGGAATCAAATGACAGCCAAGCTGGAGGAAAAGCTCATCTCTGAGTAACCACTTGGTTCTCCGTTAGCAGGACGTGGTGGGCAGGGATGGGTGAAGGAGCCAGTGACTCCTGTCCTCACCCAAACCACTGCCAGCCGTGGGATGGGCATTTCATGGGCTCCTTCCTCCTTGGGCTCATGGGCCTGATGGGCAGCCCTGACTGGGGCAGCACGAGCTGGGTGCCAGGGCAGCTGCAGGGCTCTGGTGCTGGTGTGTGCACACACATGTGTGAGCCTGGGGGTGCTCACACGTGCCCAGGGCACGGCCTTTGTGCACCTGTTTGTCACCAAATTAAGATACTGCGTTACCTTATGCACACTGAATTGATGCACCTAAATTGGCTGCATGTTCCTAAGCCCTGGGGCTGTAATGAGATTTTGTCTCTTTTGCCCATTTCTTTTTCTCTTCTTTTTTCAGAATAAGTCGTCTGTTTAATGGCACAGAGCCTATTGTCTTGGACAGTTTAAAACAACACTATTTCATTGATCGAGATGGGGAAATCTTCAGATATATATTAAGCTTCCTAAGGACATCTAAGCTACTGCTCCCAGATGACTTTAAGGTAAGGAAAGCTATAGTCTGCAATCTATTTTTACCTCCCATTCTGTCAGTTGTTTTGGTGCTGGTTGGTTTGTGTGCTTGACCTAAACACGCTTAACTAAATGTTGCTGTTTATTTGTTAGGATTTTTAGTACTTGTATATTACACCAGGGATGCCATTATTTAATAAGTGGACCCATGGTTGTCATGGTTACCATAAAAAGTTAAACGATGAAGCTTATGGCTAAATCAGTTTTTCTAAACTAATTGTATTTTCTCACATTTTTAGCTTATTTATCAGAGTATAACAACAATTAAGAAGCCACATCAGCAACCAGTGCTTAGCAGAGTTTAATGCTCTGAATCTGAAAGAAATGTTTTAAATTTGATACTTAGAGGACTTGAACTGTATAAATCTTTTTCTTGTTGGTATAAAAAAGAAACACCCTTAAAGAAAACAATGAGGATTTGTGTTAGATATAACCAATGCAGATGCTTTGATTTCAGAAAGTAATCAGTTCAGTTTATGAATGTCAAAATATTCTTGGGAAATGGAATTGACTGAGGGCTTTGTAAGGAGCAGGACATGTTTTTTATGAAATAGTGGCACTGGTTGTTGCTTTGCAGGCCCTGATTGTTTAAAGGCTCTCCTCTTAGCCTTGTTTGTTTGGCTTTGCACTTCCAAAACTTCCAGCATTGTCACCCTTATGTATGAAAATTGGAAGACAAAAGTGTCCGAACTGTAGATGACAAGATTCAACAAAAGCACTTACTCCAGGATGAAATGATGGATAAGTTGGGATGGCAGATGGGGATCGGCTCAGTTAGAGGAGCAGAGCATTGCTGGAAAGGAGAGCTCCTGTGCTCTGCAAGGAGTGCTGGGTGGGCAGAACCACTTGGCTGGTCATGGCTGAGTCAGTCCAGAGCTGTGGCTGTGGTGGTGGCTCTCTCCTTGGAGTACAGCTCATCCTCGTGCTGCAGCTGCTCCTCTGCCAGTCCTGCCTGAGTTATGAGGATATTAGGAAGAAATTCTTTACAGAGAGAGTGCTCAGGCATTGGAATGGGCTGCCCAGAGAGAAGGTGGATTCTCCATCCCTGGAGGTTCCTAAGATGACACTGGATGTGGCACTCAGTGCCATGGTCAGTAATCACAGTGGTGTTGGATCAAGGGTTGGACTTGATGATCTCAGAGGTCTCTTCCAACCCAGTTGACTCTGTGATTCTGTGATGATGGTGTTTGACCCCGTCATGGGATGTGCTGTGCAGTGGGAGCACACGCCTTGTCCCAGGGCAGGGAGAAGGTTTGGCACTCCAGGGCAGTTCTGGAGCTCCAGCCCAGAGGGGCTGTCCTGAGCACTGGTGTTCCAGGTGGGTCAGAGAGGCTGCCCTGGGGATGTGGCTGCTGTGAGACAGGGTGAGAGCCAGAGCACTGAGGGCTGGGTGCAAAACTTCACAGAGAAATGAGAGAAACCCTGTGGGTAGCAGTGAAGATGGAGAGCTTGAAGGGTTGTAAGATGGATCAGGTCAAGGGGGGTGGGTGGAGCAGTGGTACAGGTGCCAGGGGGATGCCTTAGCAGCAGTTTTTGGACAATATGTTGGGACAAGGAGAGATGCAGTTCAAGATGATCATGGCCTCAACCTGCATCCAGATTGCAGGGGTGCTCTGGCACAAAACCAGCAGGATTCAGCAAGAGCCTGGAGGGGAGGGTGCCAGTGGATGCCAAGGACTTGTCTGCACAGCGAGCCGCTGGCAGGGCTGGGAGCCTCGGCAGGGCCGGCGCCGTGCCCGCGCTCAGGCTCTGCTTCCAGACCAGCTCTTTGCATAGGGTTAACTGTATTTTATTTAGTTCCTCCCTGGGAGAGCTTTAGAGCAAACCCTAGGCTAATGAGGGCTCAAGAACAAAGCAAAGCATTGCTAGGTAGGGAGTAACTAAATAAAAATGCATAGAAGAATGCGCTGTAAAGCTGTATTAAAACTGCATTGTAAACGGATTTGACTTCACAGAAATCGTGTAATTTTAGCAGCATGATTAAAGTGACAGAAGACAATAATCAAAGGCAGCAAATGGAATCACTCGGTGTTTCTAAATGCAAAACTCTATTTAAGGTATAAAACCTGACAGGTTTTCCAGTGAGACCTGCATTAAATGTTCTTTATGTCAAACAAAGCATTATCAAGTGTTTTGAATATTTATTAGTTTTTACCCCTTAATTTAATCAAGCAGTTTATTAGCCTCAAGGTTTAGCCAAGTTGCTTTTCAATTTGAATTGCTGCTCACATGGTTATTTTGGAAAGTTTGGAATGTTAGTACCACACCGGTGTTACTGTGTTTGCTGTTTCAGTGTTGTTTTCAGACAGAGTTAACACTGAAATGCAGAGAAGGTGGGGTGTGTGTTCCAAGGCTAGTGATTCTTTATTATCAAGTCTGAGTGGTGTGTTTACAGTGAATATTAATTACACTTCCAACTACTATGCAGCCAGAACTTGAAAGAGTCTCCCAGGTCTTCCTGCTGAAAGCAGCTCTCTTGCAGTTCCTGCAGTTTCCCTCGTGGGTCTGGGGGTTTGGAGCCACATGAAGGATGCTGAGGAGTTCCTTGGCTGGGTTCTTCTTGGCAGCCAAGCCAGGGGATGGTGAGCAGCCCCTCACAGCTGCTCCTCCTGCACTGCTTCAGTGTCCTGTGTGTGGGACCACAATGTTCTGGAGCAGAGCCAGGAGCCAGCACCCCTGGGTGAGCCACAGTGCTGGGCTGGCTGGGACGGAACTGCTCCTGCTCTGGTGCCCAAACAGTCCCTGCCTTGCTCTCCTCCTGCCATCAGAGGTGTTTCCCCAGGACATTCATGAGCAGCACATGTCCTCTTCACTGCCAATACCGAACTTCACACAAAATCAGGACATGTTGGACCTACTTGTTTGAGACTCACTCCCTGCTCAGGGAGCATCGAACTCCATCTTAAAGAGGGGAGGGACACAAATGCACAGGACATCTGAGCTTTATATGGATTACAGAGGTCACCTGCAACACCACAGTGACAAGGCCACCACTCTAATTTATTAATACAGTTACAAAATTAGTGTGATTTCATCTAATTTTGTCTTCTCACACTGACCTTAGCAAATGGTGCAGTTGTCATCACAGAAGTGAGCAACTTCCTCTTGTAGCCAGGAGTCAGATCTTCACAGCACTAAAAATACAGAAGAAACATTGAATCAGGATGACAGTTTGTTTTTTCATGTAATAAAGAATAACCAGTGAAAAATAGGCAGAGAGAGCCATTTCAGCCTGTTAAGAAGTCAACATTAGATACAAAAAAATAAAGGATGTCTTTGGTACTGAGAGAACATCATGTTCCCAGGAGACATGGTGGCTCAGCTTGTGTTGGGTATCTCTGCTTGTGGTTGGCACATCTGTCCTGACCCACTGCACTGACATCAGAACAGCAGCACAGCTGGCCTTGAGGTCACACCTCCCAGCTCCTCCCCAGCAGGATGTCCCCCTTGTCATAACTGACTGCAGAATTTAGCCAATGCAAAATCCACCAGGAAAAAAACTTTTCTACTCAACAATAAGCAGAAAATTATTTCTTGAAAGGGGGCGGTCCCGTGGCATAATGGAGAGCACTCTGGACTCTGAATCCCAAGGTCCTGAGTTTGAGTCTCAATGGGACCATCCCCTGGCAGTTCAATCCCTCCCTGCCATCCCATCCCGTCAGATCTCGGATGCTCAGCAGGGTCAGCCCGGTCAGTACCGGGGGCTGTGACAGTCCCGAGGACTTCTCTGTCACTGTCCAAGCTCGGCCGTGGCAAATGGACCTCAGGACTTAAACGGTGGGGTCAGTTCTGCGCACGCTGAGCCTCACCTAAACAATCCACTGCACAGGCTCGAAGGGCACACCCATGTGGGGGGGGCCCTTCCCAAATCTTCGTTCACAGAGATTGGCCATTATATTATTTCATGAAAGGCAAAAGGCTGCATCTTTGAAAGATATGCTTACCCTTCCCATGAGATCTGAGTGTTGGCCAGAAGTTGTGGCTGGAGAAAGGCTGTGTGCATCCCACCTGCCTCTCTGCTCCCTTCTTCAGGTGATCTGGCAGAAATTCCCCGCTAGTTCCTACAGCAGCCACAAGAAGTTGAAGGCCCATGGTAGCTATGAAGGCTTTTTGTGGTACTTTACAGAAAAATTAAAGGCTGTACATCAGCCCTCTCAGCCTAGCCAAGAGCAACCTGCTTGTGAGCAGGGATCATTGCTGGCAGTGGGGATCACCCTCGGAGGAAAGTGCTTTTCCTCACCCAAAGAGAAGCAGCTCCTTCAGCTCTCACAGGCAGTGCTCGACTCTGGGCTGTGCTGCCACAAGGCAGGGCAATAATCCTTAGAAGAAGTGGGAGAGGCATTAGTCCTGCAGGACAGGGAACTCTTGGATGCTGTACAAAATGTGCCATAGATGCTGTGCTAGCAGCAGGGCTGGAGCCTCCGTGAGAGAGTGCAGTGTGTGTGTGCACAGTGTCTGTGCAGTGTGTGTGTGCAGTGTCTGTGCAGTGTCTGTGTGCGGTGTGTGTGTGCGGTGTGTGTGTGCAGTGTCTGTGCAGTGTCTGGGTGCAGTGTCTGTGCAGTGTGTGTGTGCACTCTCTGTGTGCAGTGTGTGTGTGTGCAGTGTCTGTGCAGTGTGTGTGTGCCGTGTGTGT